>SJYQ01030759.1:0-11476 GCA_006410935.1 Redunca redunca
GGCCTCCGGCAGAGCACGTCCCAGGCGGTGACATGCCCTGGGACTGCAGCAGGGCCAGCTGGTAGGTATAAGCGGCCAGGCTGTCAGAGGAAGGGAACTGGGTCTCCTTGCTCACCATGGTGGGCTGGGCTAGAAGGGACTTGCCCTCTTCCGGATGCTGGAACCGCACCTGCTGGGGCGGGTGGTAAGGGATGTTCCCCTCCTCCACCTTCGCCTTTTTCTCCATCGTCTTGCCAGACCGGAGGAGGCGCCTGGTGTTGAACCGTCGCCAGGCCTCCTGGATGGCCTTGGCCGCCATCATCTGGGAGATGAGCTTCTGCCGGAGGCGGTACCCCCTCCAGTTGGCTTGAATGAGGGTGGCTGCGCGGGACAGCATCATGTCCATTTCATCCACCAGGACATTCCTGAAGGCCTGACTCTCCACCACAGCCCGGAGGCGAGGGACACGATGAGCCACCGTCATGTCCTTGTCATGCTGTTCCAGAAGGGTCTCCTTGGAGGCAGGTGGTTCACTCTGGGGCTGCGGATGCAGTGTTCCCGGTTTGTCTTGGAGATTGGGATCGGGCTGATAGGAGCTCTGCCCACTGGGTGACACCTGTAGCTGTGAACACAGTGTCCTCATTCTGTCTTGGAAACTGGGGATGGACTGATAGGAGCTCTGCCCACTGGGTGACACCTGTAGCTGTGTTGCTTGCTGCATTGTCTTGGCTCCTAGGCGGGTCAGCTCTGCCTGTGGGGGGCAGTAGGGAGGTGATCAGGGAGCAGCGTCATGCAAGACACGAGGCCTCCTGGCTGGGGCGGGTACTCACCCCCCAGAACCTACATGTTCTTGTTCCTGGTATCTTGCAATCTTCCTCCTCTCCTTGGCAGGAACTCCTTCCCAGTCACATGCTCGGGTGGCCTTTCCTACCCAGGCCACATCATCCTGTGGCTACTTCGACATCAGCACACAGGGCACATTCTCACCTGAACGCCTGACCACCTACCTGCTCTTCAACTTCCCTCTGTACCTGGAACATACTATAAGGACAGCACTGATCATACTGTTTTGGAAATATCCTGCCTGTGTCTGTGTCCATGGTATCATTTGCTTCTTCCCACTGACTGATGGTATTCTGAATTCTTAGATGGTAGGAACCGAGCCTGACTCATTTCTGTGGCCCCATCTCAGTCACAGGGCTTGGGCTCCCAGGTGTGAAAAGGTAGACATTCTGAGTGGCTAGCTTGGCTGTAAACGAGCAGGGGAGCAGATTGAAGGTTGGATGGATAGATGGATGACTAGATCCTGAATGGATAAATTAGTGGACGAATGAATATTGGATGGGTTGGAGGAACAGATAAAAGAGTTTGGGTTGAAAATGGGTGAGTAAATGAAGTTGATGAATGAATTGGCAAACAGATCGGTAAATAAGGAAATGGATACATGGCTGGATGGCTGGATGGATGAGAGGGTAAACAGATACATGGATGGGTGTTCAGGTAGCAGGATAATTGAATAGATGGAGGATAGATGAGTGGGTGAGCGAATAGATGGAATATGAGTAGATAAATGAGTGAGTGAATGAAGAAAGGTAAAGGAATTGGTAAAGAGATCAATGAAAAGGAGGTGGATTGATGAATGACAGGATGGATCAGAAAACAGATGGAGGATAACATAGATAATGGATAGATCAATGACAGATGGGTACAGGGAAAAATGAAGAGGGGACTAGATTTCAGAAGTACCCCAGTGCAGAGTATTCACTCAGGCAGCCCTGGAACATAAGACACTTACTTTACAGGAGTCCCCCCTTCTGGCTGGGACCACAGACTTCATACCTTGGAAGATCATAGAGTTGGAGGAGGAGCAGGAGAAGAAGGTGCAATCTCAGAAGCCAGCTTGCAAGAAGCAGCAGCCTTCAGCCCTTCATCCCACACAATGTGCAGCAACACTGCCCTGGGCTGACTCTGTGCCCAAGACCAAAATGAAGAGATGTTAAAACCAAAAAAACCCAAAAAACTAAATTCTATTTAAAAAACAAAACAAAACTTTTTTTATTGCAAAGGTCACTTATTTAGAGGTAAAACTAGAGAAATAACAGTCAGGTCGAAGAGTAGGGTAAAGCCACCATCAAAATTTGGTAGTTTGGAACCTAGGAGGCGTGGGGGGAAACTGGCATTTTGGGTGACTTCCCTGGTGGTTTAGTAGCTAATGTAGTGGCTAATTCTCGTGTCCAGTGGAGGGGACCTGGGTTCGATCCCTGGCCAGGGACTAGATCCCAAATGCCGCAACTAAGTCTTGGTGCATCCAGATAAATAAATAAATCTTTTTTTTTAATTGGCATTTTGGCTATAACTGTCAGTGAATATCCTCCATGTTCACGTCTTTGGATTAACAATGAAACATCAAAAACAGAGAATTTTAAGTCCAAAAAATGAATGTGCAAGGAAGTTTATTCCTTTTTTAAAAAAATATTTATTGAAATATAGCTGATTTACAATGTCGTATTAGTTTCAGGTATACAGCAAAGTGATTCGGTTATATATACATATCTATATTCCTTCTTAGAACATTTATTTGTGCTATTTTATTTATTTAGCTGCACCAGGTCTTATCTGCGGCATGTGGGAACTTTAGCTGCAGCTTATGGGATCTAGTTCCCTGACTAGGGATTGAACCCAGATCCCCTATACTGGGAGCTTGGAGTCTGAGCCACTGGACCATGAGGAAAGGCACATATGTATCCCTTTTTTACATTCTCTTTCATTATAGGTTATTACAAGATATTGAGCATAGTTCCCTGTGTTATGTTGTAGGTCCATTTTGGTATAGATTTGATACGTATCCAGTGTTATTTTGTATCTTAAAAAAAAAAAAAAAACTGGAAATAACCAAAAAGGTGATTGCTAGGGGGTCAGTTAACAAGTGCATAAAGAAGGGTACTCAAGGATATTCATCACTGTATTGTTTATGAGAGTCAAAACTGAAAACAACATGCTTATCAGCAGGGAGGTGGCTTAAATTCAGGAGGCCCAGGTTCAATCCCTGGTCAGAGAACTAGATCCCACAAGCCACAACTAACATTTCTCATGACTCAGTGAAGACTGAAAACCCTACATTCTGCAACTAAAATATGGCACAGCCAAATAATATTTTTTAAAAAGAAAAGAAAGGGTTTAAAAAAGGAAAAGATTCTTGTCCAGATCCACAAGAATAGGTAAAATGTAAAAGGTAAACAAGTTACAACCATTTGGATCCACATCTTGAAGACAACTCATCAGATGAATATACTCAGGAGGCTCAAGTGTTTATACTCTCCCCAAACCAGAAACCATACAAATGTCCATCAACAGAATAATGAGTAAGTCAACTGTTTATCCATCGATATATTAATATGAATGAATAGAATTTAAAATATTGACCTATTTATAAATCAGTGGATCCTATTTGACATGTCAGTGAGACAGCGGTCAACAGTACAGAGGAACCTCACAGACACTGTTTTGAGAGAAAGAAACTGAACGTAAAAGACGACAAATTGGTTACTCCAGTTACAGGACATACGAAAGAGAAGAGAAGAAATTAAGCTCTGCTATTAAAAGGCTGGACAGGGGCTTCCCTGGTTAAAAATCCACCTTGAAAGGTAAGGGACACGGGTTTGATCCCTGGTCCGGGAAGCTCCCACATGCCAAGGAACAGCTGAGCCCGTGTGCCGCAGCTGCTGAGCCCGTGTGCGGCAGCTGCTGAGCCCGTGTGCGGCAGCTGCTGAGCCCGTGTGCCTCAGCTGCTGAAACCCACACCCTTGGAGCCTGTGCGCCACAAGAAGAACCACCGCAATGAGAAGCCCTCGCATCACAACAGAGAGC
This sequence comes from Redunca redunca, assembly GCA_006410935.1. Taxonomy (NCBI): domain Eukaryota; kingdom Metazoa; phylum Chordata; class Mammalia; order Artiodactyla; family Bovidae; genus Redunca; species Redunca redunca. Next base: position 3,847 of record SJYQ01030759.1, read on the forward strand.
AGCCCCTGCTCACAGCAACCAGAGAAAGCCAGTGTGTAGCAAGGGAGACCCATCACAGCCAAAACCAAAATACAGAAATGAGGTGATTGAGAGGGGACATGAGGGGGCTTGGGAGGCCAGTCACATAGTTTTCTTTGAATTGTGAAAATATGGCCTGGCTTTTCTCTTTGCATCACCTTCATATAGAGGTCAAAATACTCATAAGTGATGTTGAGGAATATATAAGGAGATAAGCAAATAAGCATACCTTAAATGAAAAATGCAAGTTACAAACAACAAGCACCACAGGCCTTGACCTTTTTTCTTCTGTTCATGTGTTTGGCTGCATCAGGGCTTAGCAGTGGCAGGCAGGCTCTTCTCCACCTATGGCGTGTGAGCTAAGTAAGCTGCCGTGTGCCGCCTTAGCTTCCCCCATGGCATATGGGATCTCAGTTCCCCGATCAGGATCAAACCCACATCCCCTGCACTGGAAGGTGGATTCTTAACCACTGGACCACCAGGGAGGTCCCAGGACTTGACTTTTTTTAAAAAATAGCCCATATAAACACACACAACACACATACACTGGAATGGACATAAAAAAGTCTGGAAAGATAAACATTAAATTGATAAATGATTGTGTGTGTGTGTGTGTCTGTGTAAGGAGTAGGCTCAAGGGGTACTTTAATAATCAAAATTTCACTTAAAAAATTAGAATTTGGCCTTTTAGTCAAGGTGGCAGAAGGATATGATGTGAGAACCTGGCCTCCTTCACTCCTTCACTCAAACATAGAAAGAATGATGGAATATTTTAAAACAATGTTACATGGTGATCATTGTTTAATACATAGAAACATCAGATTACTAAATTGTAAATCAGTAGTAACTAACTTAACATTGTGTATCAATTACACTTCAAAAACAAACATGGATTTCTCTGGTGGTCCAGTGGTTTAGACTCCACACTTCAACTGCAGGGATATTGGGTTCAATCCCTGGTTGGGAAACTAAAATTCCACATGCCTTGTGGTGCAGCCAAACAAACGAACAAACAAATAAACTCATAGGAAGAGAGATCAGATTTGTGGTTACCAGAGGGAGTTGGGTAGGGAAGGGGGAAGTGGATGAAGATAGTCAAAAGGTACATACTTCCAGCTATAAGATAAATAAATATTAGGGATGTAATGTACAACATGATTTAAAAATACTGTTATATGTTGTGTATGAAAGATTTAAGAGAGTGAATTCTGAGTTATCATCACAAGGGAAAATACTTTTTTTTCTTTTATTTTGTATCTATATGAGATAATGGATGTTCACTAAAGATTTTTTTCTTTTATATATTTATTTATTTATTTAAGGCCATGACTTGCATTATGTGGGATTAGTTCTCCAAGTGAAAGTGAGTCGCTCAGTCATGTCCAAATCTGGGCAACCCCATCTTCTATACAGTCCATGGAATTCTCGAGGCCAGGATACTGGAGTGGGTAGCCTTTCCCTTCTCCAGTGGATCTTGCCAACCCATGAATCAAACCGGGGTCTCCTGCATTGCAGGCATATGCTTTACCAACTGAGCTATAACCAGAGATCAGATCAGCACACGCTGTACTGGGAGCTCAGAGACTTAACTGCTGGACCTCCAGGGAAATCCCAATGTTCATTAAACTTCTTGTGATCTTGTGTACATCTTTCATGATGTATGTAAGTCATTATGCCATACCCCTTAAATTTACACAGTGCTGTATGTCAATTATTTTTCAATAAAACTGGGGGGAAACTTTTCTTTAAAAAGAAAACTATACCTCAAAAACAAACCAACTCATAAAAAAAGAAAGAAAGTGAAGTGGCTCAGTTGTGTCCAACTCTTTGTGACCCCTGGACTGTAGCCCACCAGGCTCCTCCATCCATGGAATTTTCTAAGCAAGAGTACTGGAGTGGGTTGCCATTTCCTTCTCCAGGGGATCTTCCTGACTCAGGGATCGAACCGGGGTCTTCCACATTGCAGGTAGACGCTTTATGGTTCTGAGCCACCAGTTAACACACAAAAAAGGAAAACAAAAACTTTGTAATTTCCTTTTTAAAAAAGAAGAAAAAAAGAAAAACATTACCAAAATCTAGCTCTCACTAACAGATATGATGCAAATACTCTAAGAAAAAGACCAGTTATCAGAAGAATAATACCCAAGTAGGATTTATTATAAAGATGTAACAGTAGTTCAGTATCTTTAAATTCCCAAGGTAATTCATTACATCTAGGACTTTAAAAGATAGCCATATGGTTTTCCAAATAGCACCCCAAAGCATTTTCCCAAATCCATAGCTATTTATAATAAATATTTTTTTAAATAGATAAGATAGTACCTAAAAATGGTAAGTCTAACCACAAAACCATAAAAAACGCCATTTTAAAATTGAAATTCTGAAGTCATTTTTGGTAAAGGAAGGAGAAAGATGTTGTCCACCCTGGCTGTGGGTATCATTATTTTTGGTAATTACAGCAAAAGCAAGATAACTAGGACTTAAACAATCAGTGTAAATGTTTGAAAAGAGAGCTTAGCAGAAATTGTCAACTTAGAAGGTCCAAGAGATTCTAATTTTTAAAAGCATATATGTATACACATACAGAACACATATATGTATGTATGTATATGTATGTATGTATATGTGTATGTGTATATGTATATATGTATATGTATGTGTGTGTATATATACCCCATCGTTCTTAAGGCACATGGCTGCATACAAAAACACGAGCTGCAAATGGAAATGAGAAAAAAGAATTCATAGTGATGTCCAAAACTATACAATTCACAGGAACAAATATTACACAAAAGTCAAAGGACTTGCGTGAAGGCTAGGAAAAGACAAAGGGTCTCTTGGAGGCTTTTCTCTCTGCATCACCTTCATACAGAGGCCAAAATACTCTTAAGTGATTCTGAGGACTATATAATGAGGTAATCAAATAATCAGAGCATACATTAAATGAAAAATGCAAGTTACAAACTACAGCCACCCTAGCACCTTATGTACCACCAGTTTAGGAGAAAGAAAGAATTCCTATAACAATTATTACACAATGTCACAATTCACAGACTATAATTCATGTCCGATTAGAATCTCAAGGTGGAGTTTTTTGGAAATACTGAAATAATTTCAGTATTCAGATGGAAGAGTGAGAGTAGCCAAAAAGATCATAAAAAATAACAGTAATAAGGGAACTTTGAGTCGCCAGATGTATAGACTTAGAAGTCATCCTAATCACAGTACGGTTCACATCCATGACTAGAAAAATAGACCAGCAGGACAGAAAAGTGAAACCAGAAATTAATACCAAAGTACCAAAATACCAATGATATAATGTATTTCAATTCAGGAGAGGGAAATTCTGTGTTTAAATAAAGGGTACAAGGCAATCTATCTGCAAGAACATATGCTTGGATCTCTACCTCATACCATATTCTAAAAAATTCAGATGGATTGAAAAATTATAAGAACATTTATTATTATATGTGTATAAGTCAGTGAGCTCTTATGAAACTTAACAGGAAACCCAAAAGCTTTGAAAAAGATAAACATGTTTGACGTCATAAAGACAAAAAAAGTGTATGATTAATATGCCATAAATAAGGCCAAAGTACAAGAGACTAGGAAAAAAGTTTGCAGTGCATGTGGTAAAGAGTCCAAGTTACTATCCTGCTAAAACAAAAATACCCATACTTTTGGAAGACTATGACAGTATCCAGAGTGTCTGCAACTTAACATTTGCAATGTCTAGGATAATCCAAAATGACAACAAATTTGAACAAACTCAAAAAAATGAAACATTCTCATAAGAAAAGTTCATCAATGGAGTGTGACCCCAAGAGGCCCAGTTCTTGTAATTATCAGACAAGGATTTTAGAGTAGCTATTCTAATTATACTTCATAGGAAAACATGCTCATAGGGAATGGAGGCAGGGGATCTCAGTAAACAGGAAGATGAAGATATTAGAAAAGAACCAGGTGGAAATCCTAAAATTAAAAATATAAAATATCTGGCATTCAAGAAGTAACTGGATGGGCTAAAAAGCAGAGTGCAGATGATAGAAGAGTCAGTGAGTTTGAATCTAAATAGACAGAAATTATCCAGTTTGAAGAACACAGAAGGGTAAAGAATGGGCCATGGAGCAAGACTTAGGGACCTATGGGACAATAGCAAATAAATAACTGGGTCCCAGAAAAAAGGAGGAGGGTATAAAAATATGTAAAGAAACAGTGGCCAAAAATTTATTGACAAAAAAATGTATAGGTTTAAAAAGCTCAGAAAACCCTAAATAAGATAAGCACAAAGAAACACACCTGGGTTCAACACAGTCAACATCCTGAAGAGCCAAGATCAAATCTTGAAATCAGTCACAGAAAAATAACAGATTACATACAGTGGAGCCATGACTCAGCCAACTTCTCATCCAAAACTATGGAAGCCAGAAGACAGTGGAATCATATTGAAGCAAGTCTGGGCCCGATCAGGAGATCAAAACCAACCACAGATTAAATGAGGGATGTTTAATGTGCCGTTTATGAGAAGAAAACAGTAACTATAAGGTAAAAAGAAACTCTAATGTGGTTTCCTAGGGTTGAGCTATATCTCCAAAGAAGGGCAAATTGGGAAGAAATTCAGACTTCCTTGGAGAAGATGTGGTATGAATCACCAGACAACAGAGATACCAGCTGATTGGCCAGACTGAAGCAGGTCTGGAGTTTCCAAGCAAGCAAAGGCACCCTCCCCATGAAGTGCAGATGAGGGGACAGGTGATCAGTAACTGGTGATGTGAGCACATATTAGGAATCCAGTTGCTGGTGGAGGCAGAAGGTCTGCAGAGTCAAGAAGGCTACAGAAGGGTTTTCACCAGGCCAAGCCAGCAAAATCTCCGGAGTGAGGCAGATTCACCAGGAATCTTCACACTTCTACTACCGACCCATCCTGCAATGTCTCACCAGCACCGTTTACTAAGAAAGATTAATATTACGCTCACTTGAGACAATGAAAGGAGCTCCTTTGTTTATTACAGATAAGGTACATAGTGAAAGGTACATTTGGAGGCAAGAGGTAATAGATTGAGGATTGGCATGCACATAATTAAAGAGCTGAAAGAACAGCAACAGAACACTGCCAACTGATGATTCTATACCTAGTGAAAACGGCCTTTGGGAATAAAGGTAAAGACATTTTCAGGTAAAATAAAACTAAAAGAATTTGTCACCTGTACATCTGCATTACAAGAAATGCTAAGAAACTTCTTCAAGTTGGAGGAGAATTATACTTGAGACAGACATATCTGGGGAGCAATGAAGAATACATATGGGATGATAGATACCCACATAAAAAGGAAAGACTATTATTTTCATCTTAAAAAAAACACATATGGCAGTATAAGCAAAGATTAACACATGGGCTTGTGGCATCTATAATCTATGTAGATATATTTCACATGAAAAACAGAGAATAAACAACGTTGAGGGTAAAAGGACCTATATGGCTGGAAGATTTTTGCATTTTAAATGAAGTAGAACAACAGTAACTCTAATTCAGTTATCACTTAAGGATGTTTGTTAAGGATTACAATTCCTTGAGCAGCCCCTAAAAAGGAAAAAAAATGGCAGTAGAATTTAAAATAGAATTCTAAAAATGATTTTAAAAAAAAAAGGCAGAAAGGGGGATGGAAGAATAAAATTTGGAGGCTACAGAAAGAACACTAGTAAAATGGTATATTTAAATTCAATCATATTAATCGCCGATACGGTAATGGGCTAAATACCTTAAGACAGAGATGATCACAATCAATTTGTTTTCAAAGACCCAAGCACCACCTCCTTTCGCTCTAGAAATTTGACTTCACTTGTGTGATGGTCTGAATATCTGGCCCCAAGATAGGCCAGGCCCAGGCACAATGGGCATCAATGGGAACTGACTCATAACAGCAAACTGGCCTGAGGCTGGTTCCCCTGGGGGTCTGCACAGTCACTGTCTCCATGTCACAGAGGAGGAAGCTAAGGTCCAGAGAAGCCAACATGCCATGTCTTACTTCTTTATTTCATTTATTTGCCTCCCCGATTAGACTGGGAGCTGACCACCAGGTAGGACCCTTTGTCTGCTTTTGAGTCAGTGTCTAGAACAGTACAGATAGTAGGTGCCCTAGATATATTGATGGGGACACTTCCCTGGTGGTCCAGTGGCTGAGACTTTGTGCTCCCAATGCAGAGGGCCCGGGAATTGATCCCTGTTTGGGACCCTAGATCCCACGTGCCACAGCTATGAGCGTGCATGCCTCAGCTAAAGATCCTGCACGCCACAAGGAAGATGGAAGATCTCGAGTGCCACAATTAAGACCCAGCACAGCCAAATAAATATTTTTTTCAAACAGAGAGATTATGGATAAATGGAAGAATGAATGGAAGGATGGATACATGGATGGACCAACAGATGGATGGATGAATGTGGCCCAGCATTCAGAACTTGGAGACGGCAACTTCAGGACCTGAATCGGTCCATCTCAGGTTCTGAGGTTTCCTCAACCACACGATTCAGCCTGTTCCATAAACTCAATCAGAATGAGACAAAGGAAGGACAAGGTGACAGAAACAGGATATCGAGAAATGAGAAGAAGCGGTAAGAGCCGCAGACACGTGAGCTGAGTAGCCAGTTGGGCAATTTTGAGTAAACCCCTCTGAGTCTCCATTTAATGTCACATGAGCAAAGACCACCCTACCAGGTTCCCAAGAAAATGTGAGAGGCTCTCCAGGCTGGGTCCCCGAGGCAGACAAACTATTAGGCCTTTGGGGGCCCCTTGCACCTTTGCTGTGAGGGGCTGTGGGGCTGTCCCACCTCTCAGAGCAGCGTGGAAGGCCCAGGAGGACGCTGAAGGCCCTGGGGGCCCTGGAAGAATGATCAGGTCTCCACGTACCCACCCTTACTAAGCCCACCACCAGCGTCACTCACCTGCCCTTGAAGCTGAACCCACCAGCCCGAATGGCCAGCCTTGGGGTGCTGGTACCACGGCAGCTTTGTGACTCACAGAAAGGTTCCAGCCAATCCCCACCAGTTCCTGATAGGAGGGGGTTCTAGAAGGCTGACTCAGTGGGATGGGGGAGGGGCCAGGACCCAGGTCAGGGCTGAAGGGTTGCTACATCTTTCCTGCCCATCCCAAATAGAAAATTTAGGGCTCTGAGCACAGAGGGGACCCCAAATTCTCCCCCTTCATGTGTCGGGAGACGACTTCAGTCTCTCTCATCCCTTGGGCATTNTACTCTGTGCTGGGACCTTTGTGCTGGGGGCACAAACAACTCAAATAATTTAGGGGTGTGAAACTGTTAGGAAGGAACCTGTCGACTAAAAAAGTCACAACCTGTAAATAGAAAATTGTTCCATTTGGTAGGAATGTTAAGGACACCAAGCCAGGGAGCCAGCTTCTCAGTAGTGCTGAGAAAACTGCTCCAAGGACGCAGGAGGGGGAGTCAGGCTATATCCAAGTTTGCAACAAAGGGAGCAAGTAGTCAGAACATCAAAGATTATTGTGAGGTAAGAAAAATCAGGTATCAAGGTAAGGAATTTAGCATACTATGTAAAAGATGTAAGCCTCTGGGCTCACTGAAATGATTTCTTTCCTATGCC
>SJYQ01030780.1:0-26184 GCA_006410935.1 Redunca redunca
CATGGGGTCGCAAAGAGTCGGACACGACTGAGTGACTGAACTGAACTGAACTGAACTGAAGCGACTTAGCAGCAGCAGCAGCGGCATGATGGAGCAAGTGGGTGGGAAGTCAATGTTATCCATCCTCCATCAGTGTGACCACGTTGTGAGTTGTTGGGAATTGATTACCCTGTACATCTTCGTTGGTCCACCTACCTCCCTCATGCCTGACCTTAGAGGTTAAGGGTTCATCCTATGGCAAGTATAAATAGCTCTTTGGGGGAACAAAACCTGGGGCTCAGCTCCAGCAGTCCAGAACTTTTAACAAATGGGCCAGGAAGAATGTGTCTGTGGTATAGGCCTTATTCTCTGGGAGCTGAAACTCTAAGATGGTGTGCAGTTTGACTATCAAGTCATGAGGCAAATTTATAAGCAAATATCCTAGGAGTCATTCCTCTCTTTGAGGAAGTTGCCTCCCAAGCCGTCTCACCCGGTGCCTACACTTGTTACAAATGCTTCCATTGCTTGAAACATTTGTGCTGGCTTCATGGGAATTACTTTCAGAGTCTGCAAAACATTTGTTTTGCTCTCCTCAGAGGTACCAGATCTTCATCCTTGGAAGGTGGGATGTTTTGACTGTTTTTCATAGGTTGGCATTTAAAAAAAGAGAAAAGCTTCCAAACTGCTTTTAGCAAAATGTTGAAATGAAACCACAGCCTCATATAAAGAGCTTGGCTACTCAATGATCCCAGACTAGCTCCTGGACCGGGAGTGAAAGGAGGTGGGGCTGGAAATCGCTGTAAAGCACATTGCTGAGGAAGTTGATGTAATTTGAATATGGATTGCATAATAGTCTTGCAACAATGTTAAATTTCTGAATTTTGGCAACTATACTGAAGTTGTTTGTATAAGAGTATGCCTTTGTTCTTGGGAAATACATACTCAAGTAGAGAAAAAGGGACATGAGGTTTCCAACTTCTCTCCTAAACTTAGAGAAATTATGCATATATAAACATGTGAATAGAGAGGAATAAAACAAATGGAGGTGAATGTAAACAGTGGGTGAATCTGGTAAAGGGCAAATGGGAGCTCTTTGTACTATTTTTGATAGTCTTCTGTACTTGAATTTGGTCAAAATTAACAGTTACCAGAAAACCAACTACGTCCTCCATTTGAAGGAGAGACTCACTTAGATACTGATTCTTTCAAAATAGTCCTCTCAGGAGGCACAGTACTTCATGGAGGGCGAATGAAGACATGGAAGACAAGCTCATCAGATCTGAGGCTGATACAGAGCTAGTTAATATTTTAGGTGACAGGTTCAGGAGCAGAAACCTCAGTAGGACGGGAACACTGGTCCAAAATCAAGCATAGCAAAACACAGTATTGCTCTATCAATCAGTGTTAGTTAAGTTGAATTGAGTGAGATGAAATTTTAAAGGGTTAAATGGTAAGTTTTCTATTCCTTACTAAAAACATTAACTCAGTAGAAGTGAGGATGACATGGTCTAAGGGTGGCATATGCCCTAACAAATCAGTTTATTCGACTGCCACCTCGGTATGCTGATAGGATAGAAAGGTTACTGTGATCTGTAGTGGCCATAAAACATTATAGGTTCTGAGCTGCATTAATAAAAATACAGTATCCAGAACAAGGGAGGTAATAGTCTTTCTCTGTCCTGTGCCCATTGGACTTTAGAGAATCCAGTTTAGGTCTGGGGTAGTATTTATAAAGAATGGCATTGCTAATGAAATGGGGTACATAGAAAAAGAATAGTGAGATTTTGAAATAAGAGCAGTTGAGGAAGAGCTGAAGGAACTAGGGATGTTTAAATTCTCAAGGGTTCCTATTGGTTGCCTTCTAGACATTGGATTGGCATCTGAACTGAGGAAAAGTTTACATATTCTCCATTGCTTCTCAAGGTAAGAATAGGACAGAAGGATGGAAATTACAGGGAGACTTAATACAAGAAAGGATTTTCTAAATGTTAAAATAGTCTGAAAATGGAAAAGGGTTACCTTGTAAGGTAGTGACTTCCCTGTCATTGGAAGTATTCAAAGAAATATACTATGATGGCCACTATAATAAGAATTCTTGCAGCAGGAAGGACTCTGGGTTAGATAGACCTCTCTAGTCCCTTGATATCTTAAATTCTAGGTAATCAAGTTTAGAAAAAAACAACCCAGCAACCTCATTATTCTGTGGTCTTTATTACAGTATGTTTATAGAAACTGCCCACAAACCCACTGCTTATATAAGGCTGGGGAAGCTTGGACAAGAAGCCTCCACATTCTGAGTTCTGCTTTTCTGCCCCTGCCTCTATTCCAACCCTTCATCTGCATGTTGGTTGCCTCTGCCCAGACTTTTCATAACTGCCTACAGAATGGCATTTCCTCTGAGAGATTTGTAATGATGACAATTTTAGGTGAAGTACCAGTCCCCTTACCTAGGCTGACTCTAATCCACGTTTCCAGTTGCTTTCAGAGACAGTTCCTGTATGTGAGGAACGTAGTGAGAGTCCTAGCACTTCTGCTTCAGGGGGCAGAAAGCAGGGTAGAAGTGAGTTCTCAACCCCAAGTGGACCTAACCCTGCTGGATGGACTGCAAAGCTTAAAACCAAAGAAAGGTAGAAAACAGAGATAAGAAATAGATTCCCTTCTCTGCTGTAGTCGCCCCCCAGTTCTTTCCTGTTTTAATCACAGGAAGAATGATTAGTCGGCCAAGGAAGGACAGGGGAAGAAAGCAGATGAGTTTTATCTGGCTGGGGTCTGCCTGATCGCAGCCATGTGACTACCTGGCCGACCTGGGGTCTCCATCATGTCCCTGCCTGTCCACAAGACGGATCAGCTGCCCTTCTCCCGCCGCCCACCCCCACTCATTCCAGGAGAGGGTTGCNCAGGAGAGGGTTGCTAGGATAATTAGCGCCTACTGGTTTCTCTCCTTCTCCCCAACTGCTCCAGGGTCTTAGAAATTTTCTTTCTTAGGGGACTGAGAAACTTCTTCAACACTGTAGCAATTTACAATCTGGAAGATTCTTTTCGGCAGAAATAGTGAAGTTAGTTTCTCAGGAATCATCCCCAATTTTCACCCAGTGTTAACTGGTAATCTCTGGTTCTGCCCTTCATTTGAGAAGCACAGAGCCTTCCCCCTACCCCCACCCCCCCATACCCGGGCCTTTTCTGCTATCCACAAAGCTGCTCCCCTCACAGGCGCCAGCTCTCTTATTCAGCATCAGCGTAAACAGACCTGGATCTGAATCCTCATTCTATACATTGCGAACTCTGTGACCTTGGGCAAGTTGTAAAAATTTCTCAGAGCATCAATTATTACAGTTATAAATGGGAATGCTTAAACTGACTTCACAGAATTTTAGTAACAATTCAACCAAATAATATACGTAAAGTTCTGAGCCAGTCACTGGCCAGATCCTCTGGCTGACATTTGTCTGTATTAAGTGGACCAAACAAAAGGAGATGGTAAAGGTTAGGGAAACAAACCAGGAAGGAAACTCAAAGAAAAGATGTTGAAAGGGATGGATCTGCTTAAACATGGGAGGGATGGCAAAGAAGGAGAAAGAAACAGGAGAAGGAAAGGAAAAGGAGGGCTTTCCGGAGAATGGCCTGCAGAGACTGACGGCAAGTTGGAATGAACAGAGCAAGACAGAGCCGGGGAAAGGGACAGACAGACAGCAGATAGGGGTGGACAGACAGATGGGAAAGGAAGAGATAATGACAAAGATCGGGGGGAAACCCAGCTGGCTTGAGACAGACAAGAGGTGCTGGAGAAGAGCGACAGAAGGAAAAGAGAAAACAAGGGGGTGATCAGAGTGAGACGGGGAAGTTGGGGCAGGACAGACAGACTGAGAGCGGGTGCGGAAAGCATCAGACAGACAGACAGATGGCAGGGATGAGAGGGTGCCCTGGGTTGCCTGCATTCTGCTGTGTTTACCAGCTAATTGAGTTAAATTGTTGTCAGAGATGTAATTAAAGGGTAGAGAGAGCTCTCTGGCAGGCCTGAAACAGATGGAGGGGGCTTTAATTGGTAATTAAATTCTTCCCTGGCAGCTGAGGAAGGAGCCTGTGCTTCAGCCTCACAAGGCCACGGGTGGCCTTCCCCCCTTCCCGGCCCCTCTCAGGGGCTCTTTTTGGAGGGGGCTGAGCTCCGCACACCAGCAGCCAGGCGGGCAGGAAGGCCCGGTAACTGCAGGAGAGTGCCAAAGCAGCCCCGCCTGCCGGGGCTGGCTCAGCTCCCACGGGCTAATACAAGCAGACCCACCCCCAGCCTGCCCCTGCTGACCGCCCCGCTCCCACCCACCGATGAATTCCTCCGTGGCCCCAATTGCTTCACTGGGGATCTCATGGAGAAAGAATGGGCTCTGGCCCTGCATGCGGATTGGTTTGGGAAGGGTTCATTGGTTTAGTCAGGCACCCAGGCAGACCCATCTGTTGGCATGGCTCCCATGAGCCTTTCAGCATCTGCCCCCTCCCCACTGCCCTCCCTTCCAGGAGGCGCTGTGCAAAGATGCTATTCTGCCTGGCACATCACTGTCGGGCGCTGACTCTGCCCCAGACGCGAATAAGACAGGATGGGAGCAGCAGCCTTGATGGGCAGACTGGTTAGACTTTCTAAGATGTGAGCATTTAGACTAATCAGCTTTCAACTCCAAATCTCAGGCTGACCTGCATTTCACTGGAGAAGGCCCCTTGGGATGGCAGATTTCCCTGAAACCCACATGTTCTCTACGTGTTCCACTTCAAAGAAAGAGATAAGTAAAAAGGGAGCAAAGAGGCAAGGCTTTTAAAAACAAAGCTGAAAGGGAAGTTAGGCAGAAATAGAACCCAGGGTAGACAATGTGGAATTATTGTAAAATGCATGGTTGACTGTGAGACAGTAATACAGTGCTGCTCTTACAAAAGCAAGCTCCGTGCCGGATGCATAAATAAAGAAGCTGGGGGTCATTCTCTCATTATAGCTCAGCTGATCAGACAAAAGTTCTTTGTCTTGCTCTGGACTCCATGGAGCCCAGACAGTCATGGAGGCGCTTGGAGGGGTTTCTGGGAAGGGCCATAGAAATGACAGAAAGCTTTAACTGTGTGGACATTCACTCGGTCAGTTGAGGCCCACTCTGCTGTCTTGGAGAAGGCAATGGCACCCCACTCCAGTGTTCTTGCCTGGAGAATCCCAGGAACAGAGGAGCCTGGTAGGAGGCCGTCTATGGGGCTGCACAGAGTCGGACATGACTGAAGCAACTTAGCAGCAGCAGCAGCAGCAGCAGCTGCTGTCTTACCTTCAGCCCCACACACGCCGTACTCTGCTGAAAACAATGCTCCCCACCCTTCCGTCCTCCTTCCTAGACTATCTTAAGGCCACAACCCTACTCTCATTTCTTCAGGACACTCTTCCTCACTCCCTCTTCTCAACCCCGACATCTCTTTTGTGCCGCATCCCAACACTGCTAGTTTCGTTCTGATTCCCTCACAAGGCTGTAAGCTCAAAGGTCAAGGATCAAGTCCATTTCACTCATCACTGTCTCCCCAGCACCAAACATAGGTCCTGGCAGTTAGTAGGTGCTGGATTAATTTTTGTGGAATGAAGAAATAAATCCAGAACATTCAGCATGCAGGCAAACTCTGAAAGTCATCAGTAAAATAATTATAGAGATGAAAGAAAAAGTCGTATCCAACTCTTTGTGACCCCATGGAATTCTCTGTCCATGGAATTCTCTAGGCAAAAATACTGGAGTGGGTAGCCATTCCCTTCTCCAGGCGATCTTCCTGACCCAGGGATCAAACCTGAGTCTCTTATGTCTCCTGCATTGGCAGGTGGGTTCTTTACCACTTGTGCCACCTGGGGCTTCCCTGATAGTTCAGTTGGTAAAGAATCCACCTGCAATGCAGGAGACCCCAGTTTGATTCCTGGGTCAGGATGATCCACTGGGGAAGGGATAGGCTACCCACTCCAGTATTCTTGGGCTTCCCTTGTGGCTCAGCTGGTAAAGAATCTGTTTGCAAAGCTGGAGACCTGGGTTCNTGCCTGGAGAATCCCAGGGACGGGGGAGCCTGGTAGGAGGCCGTCTATGGGGCTGCACAGAGTCGGACATGACTGAAGCGACTTAGCAGCAGCAGCAGCAGCAGCTGCTGTCTTACCTTCAGCCCCACACAGGCCGTACTCTGCTGAAAACAATGCTCCCCACCCTTCCGTCCTCCTTCCTAGACTATCTTAAGGCCACAACCCTACTCTCATTTCTTCAGGATGCTCTTCCTCACTCCCTCTTCTCAACCCCGACATCTCTTTTGTGCCGCATCCCAACACTGCTAGTTTCGTTCTGATTCCCTCACAAGGCTGTAAGCTCAAAGGTCAAGGATCACGTCCATTTCACTCATCACTGTCTCCCCAGCACCAAACATAGGTCCTGGCAGTTAGTAGGTGCTGAATTAATTTTTGTGGAATGAAGAAATAAATCCAGAACATTCAGCATGCAGGCAAACTCTGAAAGTCATCAGTAAAATAATTATATAGATGAAAGAAAAAGTCGTATCCAACTCTTTGTGACCCCATGGAATTCTCTGTCCATGGAATTCTCTAGGCAAAAATACTGGAGTGGGTAGCCATTCCCTTCTCCAGGCGATCTTCCTGACCCAGGGATCAAACCTGAGTCTCTTATGTCTCCTGCATTGGCAGGTGGGTTCTTTACCACTTGTGCCACCTGGGGCTTCCCTGATAGTTCAGTTGGTAAAGAATCCACCTGCAATGCAGGAGACCCCAGTTTGATTCCTGGGTCAGGATGATCCACTGGGGAAGGGATAGGCTACCCACTCCAGTATTCTTGGGCTTCCCTTGTGGCTCAGCTGGTAAAGAATCTGTTTGCAAAGCTGGAGACCTGGGTTCGATCCCTAGGTTGGGAAGATCCCCTGGAGAAGGGAAAGGCTACCCACTCCAGTATTCTGGCCTGGAGAATTCCATGAACTATATAGTCCATGGGGGTCACAAAGAGTCAGACACAACTGAATGACTTTCACTTCACTTCAGTGCCACCTGTGAAGCCCATTATGTAGATGAGAGGGCTAGAAATGCAGCCGAGACTTAGTTTAGCTGTGGGAAAGCACTTTAAAAATATTCCTTTGCTAAGGGAGAATGAGGACATCTCTTTTAGAAGAAGGACAAAGTCTAATAGATGATTCAGCACTGATTGTAGCCCTCCATCTCTACTGCAGCAGCCAAGAGAGAAAACCTCTCCCCCACTGGAGATTTCAAAATCAGTAGGTCTAGGTGTAGGGGCAAGAAATTGTTATTTTAAAAATCTTCCCAGGTAATTCTGATGATTTAGAAACCTCTAGATTAAATACCAGAGTTTTTTCAGCTTGGAACATTTGTTTTTCTTTTGCTTGTCCCCACCTTTCCACCCCCACAAGAATGAATCAGCTGATTCTAATAGGCAGGAAAGGAGGCCGGCTTTGGGAATATTGACTTTTGTATTCATCATGGAACTTAGGTGAACACAGGAATGAAGCTTGCTTGTCAGGTGCAAGCACTTTCTCCTTCCTGTGTTGCCTCTGTGGCCTGTCTCTTAGACTCACAGCATTTAGAGCTGGAATGAATCTCATCCTTCTGACGTGACGGTTTACAAGTCCTGGAATGGGGCAAGGTTTGGTGGGCAGAGGGCAGCCCTGCTTTAACTAAAGTGATTCTGCTCCTCTCTGTTTTCATACCTGTCACATAAGAGCTGTTCCGTAGTGTGTTGGTAAAAGTTTAACAGCCAGTTCTTACTGGGGTGGTGATAGAAAAGCTCCAATCTGTAGCATTTTCCAGTTTCCGTGGTGTAAATACTCCCACCAAACCCCATTTCAAGCTAATAACTGGAAGTCACCCAGCGCAAAGTTAGAAATGCACAGCCTCGTAGAGCCCTACGTGGTGGTTTAGTCGCTAAGTCGTGTCTGACTCTCGATCCCATGGTCTGTAGCCTGCCAGGCTCCTCTGTCCATGAGACTCTCCAGGCAAGAATACAGGAGTGGGTTGCCATTTCTTTCTCCAGGCGATTTTCCCAACCCAGGGATCAAACCCCAGTCTCCTGCATTGCAGGCAGATTGTCTACCAACTGAGCTACCAGGGAAGCCCCTGAGAGCCAGTGCAAATTAGCCAGTCACAGCACTAGCTTTGGGCCTTCTATTAATATTTAAAAGACGCGAGGGGCTTCCCTGGCGGTCCAGTGGTAAAGGATCTGCCTACCAATGCAGGAAACACGGATCTGACTCCTGATCTGGAAAGATCCCACATACCGTGGAACAGCTAAGCCTGTGTACCTCAACTACTGAGCCTGCGCTCTCGTGGTCAGCAGCCACAGCTGCCGAAGTCCACACGCCCTGCAGCCTGTTCTCTGCAGCAAGAGAAGCCACTGAAATGAGAAACCCGCACCCCGCAGCTAGGGAGTGACCCCTCACCGCAACTAGAAAAAGTCCACGCAGCAGCGAAGGCCCAGCACAGTCATAAATAAACAAATAGAATTTAAAAAAAAAAAAGTATAAAGACCACTGTCTACCACTACCTTTTAAAGATAAAGCAACTGAGGCCCAGAAAAGAGTTGCCAAGACTCATACAGCGAAACTGAACCAGAGTCCAAGCCTCCTGAGGCTGCACCACAAACCTGCTCAGCCTGAACTGAATAGCTGGGAGGGAAGCCAGAAATCACTGCAGGTGGTCACTCTGGGGACTGACAAGGTCAAAGTAGTGGCCAAAGAGTCTTGCAGCCAACTTTTGCTGGGTATCCAGTGAAGACTAAGCTTCTCCTTAGTCTTCATGGGGTTATAAATGACCCCCTCAAACTCAAAGAGCCCTATTTTCAACCAACCTCATTCCTGTCCTCAGGGAGTGAATTTCTCTCCACTCCCCACCAGAATGACACACGGAGCACCCTCACCCCTTTCCCCAAGTCAGTCTAACCCCTAAACCTACTGAAAACCTTTGGGCAACACGTCGTGTGTTGAGCGGGGTGGAAGAGGAACTGGGCAAAGCAAGTGCTTTCAGACAAGTCCAGGAATGATTATTGGAGCAGCTGTTTTATGTTCTTCCTGGGTATGAAGCAAGAAGGAAGTGTGGTACAATGTCAAGCTAAGGGTCTCCGCCTTCTTGAACCCTGGACTTTACCTCTGGCTCCACTACTCGTTGGGTAGGTCTCTTCCCCTCTCTAGGGGTCAGTTTCCCCAGCTGTGGAATGCAAGGTTAGAGCTGATGCTTTCCAGGATCTCCTGCTTATAAAATTCCATGAATCACTAAGAGGAAAAATGCATAGGAGACCCCCTCCAATGTTTCTTTTCCCTCACCCCCACCCATCATCCCACTCTTTTCCCTGCTTCAAAAGGGCCCTTTCCTTACATCTCTGAAGATGCTCCCCACTCTATATAGGGTCTTGCAGCCAGCCTTTGCTGAGTATCTGGTAAAGACTAAGTTTCTCCTTAGTCTTCATGGGGTTATAAAAGACCCCCCTCAAACTCAAAGAGCCCTATTTTCAACCAACCTCATTCCTGTCCGCAGGGAGTGAATTTCTCCCCACTCCCCACCAGAATGACACATGAAGCCCTCACCCCTTTCCCCAATTCAGTCTAACCCCCAAACCTACTATAGGCAACACCCCACAAAGGCTCCCACTCTCCAGTTTCTCTGTACTTGGATAGGAGACTTGGAGTCTCCTGGGACTGCCTTAGGGCTGCCCCAGCCAGGCAGCTGGTCTCCTGTTTCCTAGAGATTCTTTGTGTCTGTGTTTCTTCCCAGGGAGCAGCGGGGGGGTGGGGGGTGGGNAGGGGAGGGAGGGCGGGGTGGGCGCGGTGGGGCAAGTGGCAACAGAATCCTGTGCCCTCCAGGCCTGCATTGTAGCTTCTCCCTCCACGGTTCCTCCACAGAAGGAGCGCAGGTCATACCCAGCAAGGGCCTTGATCACCAGCCTGGCCCTGCCGCTGCCTGATAGAGCCCAGCCCTCCCCCACCAGATCTCATTAAGGGGTCGCCGCTTCTGCTTCCCAGCCGCCCCCCATCCATCTTTGGCCACGGTTGACAGACTGGGCCCCGGGGCTGATGTCCGGCAGGTGACAGGGTTAATGGCAGAAGAGGGCAGAGGGCAGAGGCCAGCCAGCTCACAGGGGTGGGAGGGCAGCCTGGGAGGCCCTGGGTCCATTCCAGCTGGGCAGCCCCTCGAATTACAGCACCTGGGGGAGGGATGAGTCCTGGACCATCCATCCCCCGGGAAGCAAGGTGGACGGTGTTGGCCATCTTGGGAGCAGATGGTGGAGGAGAGCCCCTTAGCCTGGGAAGAGGGGTAGTAAGAAGCTTATTAATAGAAAGGGGAGACGGGCCAGCAGGAGGGGATCGAGAATCTCTGTCTATGTGGGCCCAGTGAAAAAATTGCTTCCTGGATCCCAGGTCGCTCCTTGGCGAGAAACGCATATCT
Organism: Redunca redunca; assembly: GCA_006410935.1. Classification (NCBI taxonomy): domain Eukaryota; kingdom Metazoa; phylum Chordata; class Mammalia; order Artiodactyla; family Bovidae; genus Redunca; species Redunca redunca. The sequence goes on from SJYQ01030780.1 coordinate 10,418, forward strand.
TGCCGACGTGAATGCAGTCAGGTGAGTGTTTGGAGTGGCTGCGTGTGACCCATCTTGCTTTCCCTCTCAGCCGCCTAGTACTGTGGCCCAGCGCTGTGGTTAGGAGCAGGCTTCTAGAGTCAAACAGAGTGAGTCCAAACTCTGTTTAGATCCTCCCTCTGGGAGGCCAGGTAAGTTACTTAACCTCTCCGAGCCTGATATTCTCCTGCTGTGTAATGTACCCAGCTCCTGTGAAGATGAAATAACGTGATGCATGGAAAACACAGAACCTGGTCCACCCTGAGTGTTCAAAAAAATTTTAGTTGCCCTTGGTGGTAAGTAAGAGTATTGTTACAGTATTGATATCACTTCTGCGGCCTCCTCCATCCCCAGGCTTTTCCCAGGCCTTCTGCCTCGGGAGCTCCCCTCGCGTGACCTCCTGCATGCCCAGGATCACCTCCTGGCCTGCTCTGCTCACTCCCAGGGAGCTCCTGAATGCTGCTTTGGGGGCAGCTGCCCCCCTCTCAGCTCCCAGAGGAGAGGCCCTGCAGGGGCAAGGGTTCGTCCCTCCAGGCCTTTGAAGCCTGGGGAGGGAGGGGTTGCCCTGTGCTCCTGACCTGGAGGGCCAGGCTCAGCCCCCCTACCTCCCACCGTGGGAGGAGAGTCAAGGAACAATGGGCCGTGGAGCACTGGCTCCAACGCCGGCCAGCTGGCATTCAGGCGAGGGGTGGGGTGGGTATGGGAGCTTGCCTTCCCCACAGCAAGCGGAAAGTCCTTCAGGAGATCTGGTGGTGTCTGGGGTCTCCCCACGGGGGCCTCGGATGTCAAGGGTATGGTAGAGAGAGGAAGAGAGGGGTTATTTCAGCGCCATGTCCTGGGTTGAAATTGTCCAAAGTCCTCCCTGAGGAGTTGCTGCAAGCCCCTTCTCAGTTCCAGGGGCCCCTCAAGTACACCCAGATCTCAGGGTGGGCAAAGGCACCAACCAGCACGTCTCTGCCCTCCCTCCTAAGCCTGGATGGAGTGGCTCCCCCGGTGCTGATTACCTCCATTAGGCCCTCAATCTTGCGAGGATAATACATGGCCCAGGCTGGGCTGGGGGAGGAGGCCCCTCTGGCAGGGGAGCTAGGAGGCCGGATGCAGGGACCTGAGCAGAATACCAAGCAGCCAGCCTGCCGGCCAGCAAACCTAGGCCAGGCCAGGAGAGGCAAGGAGTGGGAATGGGGGGAAAAGGGGGAGCGGGGTCTGTCCCGACTGTCCACGGCCCCTGGCCACCTCTCTACTCTTGTGCCAGCTCCACCAGTTACCCACTATGGCTGAACTCCTAGGGCCTAAGCGGGGACTTCTCCTTGGGGGCCTCACCTTCTCCAGGCCCATCAGTCCTTTGTGGAACCACATCCTGGGTAGCAGGAAACAGCAGCATCTGCCCCCTCAGCTGGACCACAGCTCTGCTCAGCTCAGAGCCTCTGAGGATGACCCAGTGAGACCAGAATCAAAAACAGCGTGGCAAGAGCGGGAAGACTCAGAACATGAGAAGAGGCTCCCCTTTCACTGTCAAGTGAAATCAACTATCACGTGTTCTTCCAAAGGCAGTATTGCCAGGATTCGGCCTGCTCACTGCTAAATCCAGTCCCCTGGGGATGTTGCCAGCTTCTTCTGGTAGCCCATGCCTCTAATCTCAGTTCATCCCACCCCACCTTCTTTTGCCTTCCTTTGGAAAAGCCTTTTATGTCACCGCGTCTGACCGCTGTACGCTTGGCAGTGCCCTTCCACCGCCAGGGGGGCATCTGAGTCTCCCACCCTCCCAGGTGGGAGGACAGGTGTTACTGTCCCCAGCAGCAGCCTGACAGTGAGGGGCTTTGGCCCTGGAGTCAGGCAGATTAAGGTTGCAGACCAGTATCCCTGCTTACCAGCTGTGTGACCTCAGACAAGCTTTTGAATTTCTGAGAACCCTGAGTTTCCTTATCTACTAAATGAGGATTAAACGAGTATTATCATACACACTCCTGAGAATTCATTAAATAAGACAATACTGGGAATTCCCTGGTGGTCCAGTGGTTAGGACTCAGCCCTTTGAAAGCATTTGGCTTTCACTGCCAAAGGCCTGGAGTTCAATCCCTGAGTTGGGGAACTAAGATCCCATAAGCCGTGTGGTGCAGCCAAATAATAATGATAATAATATAAGGCATTTAGCACAATGCCTGGAACGTTATACATGCTTAAAAATGGCAAAGAGGAAAAAATAATTTTTAAAAATACTTATCTAATAGGTGAAGAAATGAGGTCCCAGAAACCAAAAGACTGGGCTGAATCATAGAACTAAAGATGGTGTTAAAGTGAGGCCTCTGGATTCTCAGTCAAGTGTTCTCACCACCACCACAGCCGATGGGTGCCTTCTCGCCCCACCTCAGCTGGTTCTTTCTCACCCTCCAGCCCCACCCCTCAGGCAGACTCCCCAAGATCTCCTGCTCCCAGCTTTGGGGCAGCAGGCCCTGCTCCAGACTCTGAGGTCTCTGTGTGTGGAAGGACAGAGTGGAACTGTTTGCAGTAATGGGAGCAGCAGTCAGAACTCAAGGCCCATAATTCACCAGTGATCAGATGTAGGGGAGGTGCCAGGACAGTTATATTAATAACCGTGTCATTAAAAATTTGCAAGTGATGTTCTCATAAAGCTTGAGTTGGTTGGGGTGGTTGGGTTTGTTTATTTTTTATTTTTTTCCCTGCAGGAGCAAACAGGGCCACTGAGAGAGAGCATTAAATTATCTCCTGAAATGATTCCAGTAATAAGTTGGGCGGGTTAGGAGGGCTGTTGGCAGCTCCCATCAGACCTCCTTCAACCTTTCTGAACTCCTATCTTTTACTTGGCCTTGTTTTATAAGGGGCCAATGACTCCCTTCTGGCTTAGCTGTGTCCCTTGTTTAGAGCTGCTGTCTATATAGGCAAAATACGCCTTTTTTCCATCAACAAGCAATTGAGAGTGATCGTATATTATTCCTTGCCAGAAATCACAATGTGCTGTATGACATAGAAAAGAGAGGGAACTCGTAGGGACGAAGACTTTGAATATTTGAAATAAGCACTGTTAAGGAAGATCAGGTCCACAGAGACCCAATAATAATAACATCAATAACCCTCATAACTAACATTTATGTAACGTGGACAACACGCTAGTTTCCCTCTGGGCACTTTGCATGTGTTAAACCATTTGATCGTCATAACCGTAGGCAGTATTATCCCATTCTACACGTGAAGTCTTACAGTCGGTAGGTGGTGGAGCTGGGATTGAGTCCCAGCCGTTCTGACTTCCTAGTCTGTGTTTCCACCAGATCCACTGCCTCAAATATTCTTCTCCAGGGATGGGGATGGCTTGAGCTAAGTAGATCATTCCTGAAGCCTGAGGACTCCTTCCTGCCTAATACAGTCACAGCTCTGCTACCCAGAGAACCTCCTCTGAGCCGGAAACTCAGCTAAGGAACATGTTATGTGCGTGATCTCACTCAGCATTGTTACCCATGAGGTTGGTGCTATTAGTGTTCCCATCCTGCAAATAAGCACATCAAGGCCCACAGGGGTCTAAGCAAGCAAGTACCAGAGTCAAAACCAGGCCGACTCTGCACACCTGGCTGCCCTGTACAGTTTCTCCCACTTCCCACACTAGGATTTTTATGATTCCAATATTCCAGATCAGGTTTGACCAAGCCCCATTGCCAAGAGTTTAACTCATTTCTAAGATGCCCAGATTCCCAGGGGTGGGGTCCCAGGCCAAGCAACCCAGCCTGAGCTGCAAAGACAGGAAGACACAGGGAGTCTTTTAATTTTACATTAAAAGAGAAGGTTCCCTCCCCCATGCCCGTCCTCCCCCTACAACCCCCCACATCCCCCGCCTCAGCTCCCTTCCAATCACATTGGAGACCCCAGAGGGGGCTTGACCCCTGTTCTCGGGGGAGGTCAGCCGGGGTGACCCTGCCTGTGTGCAGGATCCCAAGAGAGAGGCCCAGCTGCAGGCCCCGGAGGGCTGGAAGCGCACCGGAAACAAGCTCGGGGTCACGGGGGCGGCTAGGCTGAGGGAGGGGCTTCCCTGGCCTTTGTGAGCTGATGGGCAGGGAGAGATTAGTTCCACAGGCAGCCCCTGTGTCTCCAGAGAAAGGGGCTATTATGGAGCGACTCAAAATACAGGGCACAGCCCACCACACCTCCCCTTTTATCGCCATGGAGATGAGGGGGGCTGTGGAGGAGGGAAGGGGGTTAGGAGAGCAAAGGAGGGAGGGAGAAGCCAAGGCAGGTGGAAAGGGAGACGATGGCTGGAGGGGAGTAGGAGTGGAAGCCAGTAGGAGAGGAGCGGGCCGGAAGAGAGAGCTCTGAGCCTTTCTCTACCCCGGAAGCTGGTGGGATCTCTTTCTTGTCACTACCTCTCACATCCTGCCTTCCCCAGGCCATCACAGACACTGCCTTGGGCTACCAGAGCAAAGAAGGGCTTGCCCACTACCCTGCCGCTGGCCCTGTGACCTTAGAGGGTGAGGGGTCTGACCATCTGGGATTACATGGCAAGATGGCCACATGGAAGGCAGCTGGTGAACAGCTGCTAGGCCTTGTTCAGCTTCCAGACATACCAAGTGCCCCAGTCACTGACTCTCAGAATCATCCCACCAATCTCCCATCCTCTGCAGTGTCCCCACCAGATACTGACCAGTCTAAGATCCTCAGTGATGATGACTATCTCACCTGTGTCCCATGGAGCACCTTTGGTTGTCATAAAAGGCTTCTATATATTAGGCAGAAACCTGCCTCCCTCTTACCTCCACACACAGACTTAATCCTGTCCTCTGGGGCTGGACAACTGAATAAGGTAGGCATGTAATAAATATTATAGAAAGGAAGGATAAAAGTCTGGCACTTCTTGACATGAAATATTTGGGGAAAGCTGCTGAGAACGTAATTTCTTTGAAAACAAACACACACACACACACACACACACACACACAGTCCATAGTTAAAAAAATATCCAAAGTTATCTAGAAGTACTGGGATGGGAAGTGATTCCAGCCTTCAAACACTGGGTGGGCAGAAGACAGGACATTTCAAGAGGCCAGTGTCCAGGGTGCTGCCCTGATGTCAACACAGGGCCTTTATATGTTTCAGTAAACTAGGCATTTGATGACAACATAGCCCAACAGAGATGGAGCCCAGAGTCAGAATTTGCCTGGGTATAGAGGCACAGAGCTGCAAGCTGGAGAAACATCCTCCATCCCAGATAGGATGCTCTTGAAAAGAGGGGCCAGCTCCTAGCAAGAAGCCTGAGGCCATGCACGCTTATGTAGAAAGGAAGGGAATGCCCTCTTTGAGAGCTGGAAGTTTCCAGGCAGGAAGATTTGTGATCCCATCGTTTGAAGAGACTCAGGATTCTGGGCTGACTGGGGTTTTCCAACTGGCATGATTACAAGTTCCATCTGGCACTCTGGGGAGCCTGCCTGGGAAGCCTCCAGCCTGAGACCCTTGTTCCAAGGTGGGTCAGTCATGAGGCCGCGCAGGGCAGGGAGAGTAGAAGAGGGACAGGAGGAAGAAGAATGTGGGGCTCTCTCGTTACCTTTTGGTTCCTCCCCACACTGCGCCACGTGGGGAGGCCTAGGAAGCGGGTGCGCAGGCAGACATGTAGAACAGGTGCCGTTTGGGTGCGCCGGGCACCAGAGATAAGCTGAGGCTGTGGTCATGCTAACAAAGGCCACATTCTATGTTTGACAACAGTTGTTTTCCAGATGCCAGGCCCCAGCAGATGTTGGAGACGGCCCTTATTCTTGCATTTGAGAGAAAAAGGAGAGGAAGCCCGGGCTCCCTGTCTGAGCCTTGGCTGTCAAGGAAGGCAGGCGTCCCTGCTGTTGTCTCTTCCCATTCAGCACTGGGGCTCCTGCCCAAATGCTCATGTCCAGATTGTATTTATGACTGTTTTAAGAAGGAGTGACAGAGCCTTTTAATATCCCTGACAGCCCGGGATGTTTTAATAGATGGTGGAGCTGGGCTGCAGGAGTCAAGAAAAGAGAGCTGAGTCGCTGAGCGAGCTGTCAGGCCTGGTTTCTATGACAGACCTGCTGATCCACTTGACGACGACAAAATAAAATACGGGCCCCTGTCTCTTCTCGGCCCCGTCAGCTTGACAGACAGTCTGTCACCGTGGTATGTCATCTTTCACCTCCTATTCCCTCAGGCTTAGGGGACCTTCTCTAACGGGGAATCCCTACAGGATTTCCACCCAACCCACCTCTGGAGCATGAGGCCTCCATTCCACTCACCCGGGGTGCCAGGCACCAGCGGCCTTACCCAGGTTTCTGCATTTCAAACAAAACTATTCCACCTACAGTTCTGCCTCACTTGTTGTTGTCTATTAGAGGTGACTGTAGGTGGCTGGTCTTTGGCTCCATAGGTGACCCAGGATGGCTCAAAAATCAGACAGAATGAGTGGTGGGGATGTTTGTACAGCAATGTGAATGAACTTAACACCCCTGAATGGTGCCCGTAAAAAGGGTTAAAGCGGTAAATCATATGTTCTGAGCTGGGTCAGATATCTTAACACACACACTCAGATGGGGTAAGAAACAGAGAGGGCTGCCTTGGACCTTTGACCCCTTCTGATTTGGGTGCTGGACTCTGTAAGCTTATAACCTGTATAACCTGTAGCAAGACTATTCCTAGGGTCTCTGCTCCCATAAATGGGGCTTCCCCGGTGGCCCTAGTGGTAAAGAACCCGCCTGCCAGGGCAGGAGACATGAGATGCCGGTTGGATCCCTGGGTTGGGAAGATCACCTGGAGAAGGACATGGCAACCCACTCCAGTCTTCTTGCTTGGGAAATTCCATGGACAGAGGACCCTGGAAGGCTACCGTCCATGGTCCGCGGAGTTGCAGACTCAGATACGACTGAAGTGACTTAGCATGCTCTACTCCCATAAAAACAGTCCCTGACCTCCTGCTTTTTGCCTCTTCCCACCTCCCTGAGCCCAAGGTCATTTTTGGAGTTGAACTTCTGGAGGTTCCTCAGACACACATTTTCAGCCCCAGGTTTGGGGCTAAAGGCGCTGTGGTCACACCAACAGTAGGTCCTGGCAGGGGAGGCCAGAGAGTCCTCACACTTTTGTTGTCGAGGAACAGAAGGCAGCAATCCAGGGCCACTCCCTCATTCTTAGGACATGGAGTGCTCCCTTCCCTGTCTGTTAAGTTGCGCTGGATCTGCCCACCTACCCAATTCGGGGCTCCCCTCCCTCCTACTCCACAATGGCAACGACGACACAGGTTAAGGGTCAGACTTCTCCTTGATCCCAGCCCCCTGGGGGCTGCAGCTACACACCAGCGCCTCCCTCCACCTGCACGGCCCAGGGCTCTGCGTTCGAGTCCTCTGCCAGGAGAGAGTTAAGGGCTCGGGTTTAATTTGCCCGTTAATCACAGTTAAAAGAAGTAATGAGCGTCTCCCCAAAGCCTGGGTGTTTCTCTGCAGATTAAGCAGCAATTTGCATAGCCCCTTTATTCATCCCCGCCTCCCCCTGCAGGGCGCTTGTCCTTTCAGACACAGCCAAGCGCAGCCTGCGGCGAGGGCTTTGACAAATGGCTTCACTGCACGGGGTTTGGGCAAGAGGGAGGGAGGGGAAGGCTGGGAGGGAGAGGGCAGCTCCCGACAGTAATGGATAGCTGAGACGTTAAATAGTGCAGAACTTTTTATTAGACACACAGGAGAAGTTTAAATATTCACACTGGTTTTCTTTGGAGCCTGGGGGAGGAGAGAAGGGTGGCAGGCAGGACAGGTATGAGTTTACTCAGGGCCCATGTACCCAGAAGGGCCCTGCTCACCACCTGAGAGGAAGAGCACCCGGAGGACACAGAGATCTTCGTCAGGGTCAGCTGGCATCCCGGGCTTCTTTGCCCTGAAGCAGGCTCAAGACCCTCCTGCTGCCCCCCATACCGCACCCCCGCCTCCCCTGGGCCCTGCCAATTTGCTAGGAACCTGGGAGCAGAGCCTGGGGCCTGATTACCCGGGGTGCAGATCAGCTTGTTCAGAACGCAGCATGTAGGCAGCATTCAGTAAGCGGCAGCAGACCTGGGTCAGTAAAGCCATGAAGCCTCCAAGAGGCTGAACAGCAGCTCTGTTCTCTGGAAGAGTCCTCAACCAAACAGGGATAGGACAGACCAGCCCAGAAGATCCTCAGGGCAGGCACTATCACTATCAGACTTAATCTGACCATTGGTTCATTTTTAAAAGCCTAATTTAAACCCAATTTTCTTCCCAAACTTCTTTATGGGACTCTTTTTTTTAAAAACTTAATTGTGTACCACGTGATCGTAACACGTCATAAAATGTCATATAATCATAACATGTCATAAATGATCTGACATTTTAGAAGTCAGCGTCAACCGTGAGATCACTAACACAACTGAAGTTCAGAGAAGTTAAGTTTGAGATTCCAAAGCGTGCGTGCTCACTCAGTTGTGTCTGACTCTTTATGACCCCATGGTCTGCAGCCTGCAGGATCCTCTGTCCGTGGGATTTTCCAGGCAAAAATCCTGGAGTAGGTTGCCCTTTTCTCCTCCAGGGGATCTTCCTGACCCAGGAACCAAACCCAGGTCTCCTGTACTGCATGCAGATTCTTTATTATCTGAGCCATCAGGGAAGCATATAAGATTCCAAAGGGAAGGGCACGAAAGGGAAGGAGGCAAAAATGAGCGAAAGTCAGCCCCTGCTCTTAAGCAGTTCCAATTGGGGCTCAGCCCATGGGAAGGCAGTCATGTAGTCGAGAGATGCTCTCTGAATTCAGAACATCTACAGACAGCATCAGGGATGCTGCTGAGGATGGGGGGAACTCATTCTGCCTGGGAACTGGAAATGAGTGTGGGTCTCATCAGCTGGGTCTAAAAGGACCCCAGAAGGGGTCTGGGGACATATATATATGGGTTTGGTGTCTTCAGTGGATACCCAGCCTGGAAAGGCAGGTGAACATAGGTGTCAAGGGCTGCCCTGTGACACTAGGAATCTGGGGAGCTGAGAGGGCATCTGAATTTCTAAGTAGGGAAATCATTAGGTCAACAAAGCACACAGAAAAGGTGGATTGGAGGTGAACCAGCAGAGCCAAGAGCCTGTTGATAGAACAGAGATAGGAGATAAGAGAGGGACGCAGGGTGGGATGTGGATGCTGATGGGGGTGGTTTGGGATGTGTCGGAATATCCAGGACACATGGAACCGGGACCTGAATGGAAGTTCTAACCTAAGTCCAGGATGTTTGCATCCACCACCCCTCACAAGCTGCCAGCAGTCTTTCTGCACCAGCTACCCTCTGGGTGCCGCCCATACTCACCACAGCTATCCACCCCGAAGGTGTCTTCCTTTGTCATTTCACTGGTGAAAAAATGAGGTGCAGAGAAGTCCAGGGACTCACCCAAGACCACACAGGTGGCAAGAGTGGAGCTGGGATTTTACCTGGTCAGTCTAGCTCTAGAGAAGATGCCAATCACCACTGCTACCGATACTAGATTGGGTGTGTGCGCATTCAGGTATGTGTTTGGAGTAGTGGGGAGAGGAAAATTATCACATGGCAATTAAAAGATGAAGCAGGAATTCCCTGGTGGTCCAGCGGTTAGGACTCTGTGCTTTCACTGCTGAGGGCCAAGACCCTGGTTGGGGAACTAAGATCTGGCGGTGGCCCAGGCAGGGGTAGGGTGCGGGGGAAGATGAAATAGAACTTAGTAACAGTAGACTACTGCTACTGCTAAGTCACTTCGGTCGTGTCCGACTCTGTGTTACCCCATAGATGGCAGCCTACCAGGCTCCCCTGTCTCTGGGATTCTCCAGGCAAGAACACTGGAGTGGGTTGTCATTTCCTTCTCCAATGTATGAAAGTGAAAAGTGAAAGTGAAGTCGCTCAGTCGTGTCCGACTCTTAGCGACCCCATGGACTGCAGCCTACCAGGCTCCTCCGTCCATGGGATTTTCCAGGCAAGAGTACTGGAGTGGGGTGCCATCGCCTTCTCCGAGTAACAGGACAGGCAAGTGTAGATGAAAAAGCAGGGAGAGCTGCAGGATCCATGTTTCTAGGGGAGAAACTATAAGGAACACCTGGGTAATTAACAAGGGAGACAGACAACCAGGCAGAATTAGCTCCTGCTCCCCTAGGGCCTGGGGTCTGCTTTTTCTTTGGTCCTCTGCTCCGGGCCAGTCCTCTGGAGCAGATCTTACTCAGAGAAGTGAGATTTTGGTCTCAATGATACAGATAACCCCTGCCCCACACGGGCCCTGGGACAGTAGTTCTCGATGTATAGGCCCTATCTCCCTGTCAAGCCCTTAGTTGAGAGGCCGGAACCCAGAGGAGCAATCATTAGCACTCTACCTAACCCACCTTCATGGTTGGCTATCACGGGCTGCAGAGCAAAGGGATCCTACACTTTGAGAACCAGACTTGGAAAGGACAGAGTCTATGTGGGAAGAAAGGCTTCACCTGAACAGAGTCATGGTGAGTGGGCTTGACAATGGCTGGATTTGCCTGGGTGAAAGGATTTATGGAAAGGTGATGCTTTCCTTATCTGAAGCAGGTAATGACATGTCTTAGCTAAGCAGTGGGCACCTTAAATCTTCTCTGGAAAGAGGTGGTATAAAAGCAAACAGAAAAGTAGAGTGCTCTTGGCAGCACAATTCTCATCCAACAAAGGATTCTAAGAGTGTAATCTGGGCCCATCTCCTCTCTCTCCCTGAATGTTGTTTTGGGAGTTCCAGAAACCTGACTGCTCAGAACTTGGTCTTCAAGCTCCCCAAGGAGCCTCTTCACCGCACCCCTGCCCCACCCCACTTCAAAGAAGGAAGTTAGGACAGGAGGAAGCATCCTTAAGATTGCTTCACAAACCCAAAATAAGAGCCACATATGTCCAGCGAGCACATACGCTGTGCCAGGCACTGTTTTAAGAGCTCTGCAGATGTTAACTCATTTAATCCTCACAACCACCTCTGAGATGAACAGGCAGGAAGCTAAATGCAATCAGAGTGATGCTCCGGGAAATCTGGGAGCAGATTGGAAAGACACAGAGCTCCCCTTCTGCGGGGTCAAACAGCCAGGTGGGCTCTTCAATGCCATTGGGTGGTTGGGGAAAGTAGCACCCAGGAAGCAAAGCACAGGGTCACAGGCAAATAGGGCTAGAGGCTCTGGAGAACAAACCGAACGTTATGGTCAAGAAATCAGTTACATGGACCTACAGCAAGATGGGCCTTGATTTCACCAGATAAGCAGTGAAATGGGCCCAGTACCCCCTGAGAGAAGTCCCTTAGCCACACTACTTACCAAGGTGACAAAAATCTGCTGAGAAAACCTACTAAACCCACTTCTTGACTCCTGCAGCCAAATAGCACATCCAACATCCCCTATTGGCCCCAGGCAGGGCAGAGAAGGCCAGCAAGGTGTGCCCAAGGGCAGGAGCAAGAGCTTAGGAGGCCTGAACCCAGCCTGCCATGGTCACATGACCACAGGGTTCTCCCCAAAGCCCAGTGACTGTGAGCAAAGAGCCTGCCTAACAGCTGGCGATTGGATGAGGGACAGAGCGGGCAAGGGTAGCATGCCTCAGTGAGCTGATGGCAGCTGCAAGGGGTAGGTCAGAAGGCCAGTGGAGCCAGCAGCCAAACAGGGGGGGCAGGAGGTAGCGGACATTCTCTCAGAGAGAAAGGACCCCAGAGCCGCAGGCAGCTCCCCACCTGAGGCTTCACAGCGCCTGAGGGTGGGACACACCCGCTCAGGCCCCAAAGCCCTTCTATTCCAAGGACAGTTGTACCTCGACATTCCACACCAATGTCTTTCCTTTTTCAATTCCTAGACTTCCAATCCCCCCAAAAGGAGGTGAACAGGCAAAGATTGGGGGGAAGCGATGGGCTGACATTAATTGATAGGAGCGGCTTCGAGCAGTTCATGCGGCCTTATCTCTCTCTCCTCTGGATAGCGTGTGTCCGCCGGAGTCCGCGGGGTCGGTGATTAATAGGGGCCATCACTCACTGTCCAGGACGGCTGAAAGGCAGCAGGGAGGGGGCGGCCCTCCCCAGAACTGAGATAACAAGCAGCAGGAATAATGAGTGGTGTCACTCCACTTTTCATTTTGATGGAAAGTCATTACGGGAGTCAACGCCAGCGACAAAGAGCCATGAATCAACTGCTCTGCTATGAAATTAAAATCGAATTGCTGGCCACCCCCAACCCCTACCCTTCCTGGGAAATGGGGATGGGTAGGTGGCCAGGGAGAGGGGTGCTGGCCTGGGGTGGGCTGTACCCAATCACAGAGCAGGCAGTTATGGGTGGGAAGTAGACAGGCAGCTAGCGAAGGTGACAACTCCTGTCTCCACCTTGTTGATCAGACCCTTCCTTCCCAAACCGCATTTTCCCTCTGCCTGGAGGTAAGCTGTGATTAAAAGGAAAATACAGCTTTGCTGGCTCCAACAAGGCTGCCACTTGACTGCTCCCCTTGGGCTTCTGGCCTGAGTGGGGCAGTCTGGGCCTGGGCCGTGGAGAGAAAGGGCCCCGGCTGACTCAGCTACCCCAGAGCCCCTTGCTGAACTGTAGATACTAACCTGTGGGGCCTCCCTGCCACCATAGGCAAAGAGGAAAAGTCCCCAACCTGGTACCTCACAGAATCAAGAACCCCATGCAAATGGGTACACAGCCTCAACCCCAGGCCCAGAGACAGGCACTGTCAGTAGGGAAACAAGAATCTCTCTCTTTTATTAAAGTCCAACTACATTAACAAGAAGGAGCAGAAGCTGGGATTTGAGGCTGAGGGGCCGAAGGACCATTAAGACAGCCTCTTGCAGAGAGTACAGAGAGTGCTGAGATCACCATCCGGGTGACAGTTCCATCCCGGGGCCTTCCATCCTCTAGTCGGCTTAGTTTCTCACCAGGAAGGACCCTGGGCTGTCTCTCCTCCATCCTGAACGCTGAGAAGATGGGCAGGAACAACAACGGCAGTAGGTCACAGACAGGTTCCCATCAGGTTCACAGGGCGCCCACTGTACCTCTTGGAAATGTCAGCTTCAATCTGAAAGACAGTGATACTGGGTGGGTGGGAGGCAGAAGGCAAAGGGGGCTCGTTCTGCGCAAACTGGGCAGGTTTGTCTCTCTGCTCTCACCAGCTTCTGCAGCTCCTTTGTCTTCTCCAACAGCAGATCCAGCTTGGGCTCCAAAACCGCCTGCTCCTGGAGGGCTTCCTGTTGCTTCTGCACCATCAGTTCTTTCTTCAAAGCCAGCAGCTGGGACTGCTTCAGCTTCTGCTGGAGGAGCTCAGTCACTCGGTCCACATACCTGGGCAGGGCATTCACGTAAGTGTTTGGTGTCTCTGGGCAGCCTGGGTGTCCCCATCCAGCTACTGGAACAGGGGAGTCTCTGTCGGCCGCTCAGCCTCCAGATCCATCAGTCCTTCCTTGTATGGGATGCCACTCCCACTTCCCCATCCTATGCAGAAGGCAGATTCTGCCTGCATATTTCAAGCCACCCCAGCTTGCCCCAAAGAGAACCCCCAACCCCAGTTGGGGTGGTGCAGTTATGGGAGGCAGGGATGAGGTCCAAGGAGGAAACAAGGAGGCGGGGCCGCCCAAGATGGCAGCGCCCTGCAACATGCCCAGTAACAGCCCAACAGCAAGGGGAAAGGCAGACCTTGGTGAGGCCAAGATCATAAACAGGTGCTGCATTCGAAGACTGGTGAGCCGGCCAATTAGATCCTGCAGTGCCGATACCATGGCGACCATCTTTGCCTTGGTCTGGCCCTGCAGGATGGCTGGAGCCAGCTGGAACTGGCTCACAGACAGGATGTCTGCCTCCTCACTCATCTCCACTGCTCTCTGGGACAAGAAGATTTCGAGCTGAGGACAGAAGAGGATTTGGTTCAAACTGAGAAAAGAACTCAGAAGCTAGGCCCTCAGCCTGCTCTAAATAAAGAAAAAGGTAAGGGCTGGCTGGAGAAGGCACAGTAGGGGACTGCCCGGTGTGGTATAGTCCATGGTGTCATACAGAGCTGGACACGACTTAGCAAATGAGCGGGGCTTCCCTGCTGGCTCAGACTGCATTGCTCCTGCAATGCAAGAGACCCACGTTCAAACCCTGGGTCAGGAAGATCGCCTGGAGAAGGGAATGGCAGCCCACTCCAGTATTCTTGCCTGGAGAATTCCATGGACAGAGGAGCCTGGTGGGCTACAGTCCATGGGGTCACAAAGAGTCAGACACGATTGAAGGACTAACACACACCTAGTGACTGAACAACAGAGGAGCAGGTATTTCCTCTGAGCATTTTTACTGCTAGAAACTCACCAACTATAAGGTGGGAGTTCGGGGCAGCCTCCACCATCACCTTTCAGCCCCATTGCTGCCTCAGGCCTTACCTAACCCAGGACCACCCCCTCCTCCTCCAAGGCTATGGATCAGATAACTACAAAGCAGAGAACTCAAGGGGTTCTCTCTGCTGAATGAAGGTATTTTCTCTCCATGGGAAAAATGAGATTCAGGGAATAGGAGTCCATGTTTGAGAAGCCCTAGATTAAGAAAAGGCTAGGCGGAATCTGAGAACCAGTCACATGTCATGTCACTTTTATTCAGCCATGGAAACCTGATCTAGACTGGTGAGGACAAGACCTTCTAGGAGGCCCTCCCCTGCCAGGAGGCCTGAGAAGTGGTCAGACTCAGACATCAACAAAGGCAGGCCCCAGCTCCCCAGTACCACAAAGAAAGTCCAAGAACAGCTTCTTACTCTGGGCTGCCAGACACCTCAGCCAGAGATGACATGAATCACAACTTGCTCCAAAGCCCCAACAGCTCCCTGTTCCTTCAGCTTTCTGAGCTCTTCTACTCCCCCAGCGCCCCTGCTCAGCCTCCTTGCTCATCACGTGTGCAGGACACACTTCTGCCTCCAAGCTTCTGTGTTGCTCCCCCTGCCTGGAAGGCTCTTCTGCCGGACGTGGGCGTGGCTCTCTCTGCACCCCCTGCAGGTTTCGACTTACTGGTCACCTTTGCAACAAGGCCTTCTTGACCACTAACATAAAAACAGGCCTTCCCAGCAGCCCCATCTCCTGTTCCAGCTCTCCTTCTCCATGGCACTATGTTAACACCTAACATGCTGCGTCCTTCACTTGTTTTCCTCGTTTCTTGCCTGTGCTCCCCACTAGACCACAAGCTCCGTAAGCTCAAGGATGCTGCCTTGTTTCCTGCTCGTCTCCTCAGACAGTGCCAGGGGTTTAGGAAGGATGATAAACATGATAAACACTGCTGAGTGAAGACGTGCTCGGTCGCTTCAGTTGTGTCCAACTCTTTGCGACCCTATGAGCTGTAGCCAGGGTCCTCTGTCCATGGGATTCTCTGGCAAGAATACTGGAGTGGGCTGTCATGCCCTCCTCCAAGGGATCTTCCTGACTCAGGGATCAAACCCATGTTTCCTGCGGCTCCTGCATGGCAGGCGGGTTCTTTATCACTGAACCACCGGGGGAGTCCGTTGAATGAATGGAATGAATGGGAGGCATCCTAATGCTCCAGGGTGAGTGGGAGCACCCCTGTGCTCTGGAACAGTGAAAGCACTCAGCATCCTTCACACAAACAGGAAGGTCAGGTCAGGCGTCTAGAGCAATACCACCTATGCTGGTGCCAGGCCTCCCCACACATCATCCAGAGACAAAAGTACCTCCATGAGCTCATCAATGAACTGATTCCGGGTCTCGGGGTATTCAAGAAGTGTCAGAGCATCCGGGCCCCTAGCAACACCTTCAGGAGCTGCCAGGAAAAGAGAGAAGTGATAAAGTGGCTAAAGACTA
>SJYQ01030819.1:0-11790 GCA_006410935.1 Redunca redunca
ATCCCTGGCTCCGACCTCTCCCGGTGGAACCCTAGGGGCCACGATGTAATCCTCGTCAGCCTCGGACTCGGAGCATTCTGGGGTGGACCGGTGCTCTTCGTAGAGGCCCCTGTCTATGCAGGGCAGCTTCCCGTTGCTGCATTTGTTCAAGCTGTTGATCACGTAGACGCTGGCCCTCCACTCACTGGGGTTGGCCAGCCGGGGCTTCGGGGCGATGGGGGGTTTCGGCCCCCTGGACATGGAGGAGTTGGGGCTGTGAAGGCTTTCAGGCCGGAGTGACGACGGGCAGAATTTGGGTGGTGTCTGTGGCGTGAGGGAACTGGCAGCCTTCGGCTTGGGGGCGACTGGTGGTTTGGGTGAATCTAAAGGATGGAAACACAGACAAGAAGGGGAGAGAAAGTACAGTTACCTTTACTTCCACTCGAGTCTCCTACCTACCATTTTCAAGAGAACACTGGAGTTGGCTTCCCAGCCCACGTGAGCCCAGCCTACCACGTTCTGCCAGGCTGATGCCCTCCACCAACATCTTTAAAATCCCGAGTGCTCACCCACTTGGTCATGTCTGCCTCTTACGGGACCCCACGGACCGCAGCCCAGCAGGGTCCTCTCTCCACGGGGTTTCCCAGGCAAGAACACTGGAGGGGGCTGCCATTTCCTTTCCCACTCAAGATTCATTCTGTAAACAAGGTGAAGAGACCTCTCTTCTAAACACAGTCTGGCTAACGGAACCCAAACGAATGACAGCCTGTGTTCACAAAACAAGCGTCCTGATCTCTGCACTCGTTTGCCCAACAAGTATGTAGTAAACGCACGTGCCCAGGAGCCAATGACGATCTTAACAGTCAGCATCCAGGGTGCCCTCAGGGAGCCCACAGCCTTTCTCCCATTAGTGAAGTCTGGCCTCTACACACACCGCACCGTAGATGCAGTCTTCCAAGGCCAAGAAGTGAAGAACCCCTCTGCTGAATTCTCACCAATCGAAATAGGGAGACCAGTCTGACACAACGGGGACTTCCGTGGTGGTCCAGTGGTTAAGAACCCACCTTTCAAAGCGGGGGACTCGGGTTCCAATCCCTGGTCAGGCAACTAAGATCCCACGTGCTTCGGGGAAACTGAGCCTGCCCCAGAGCCCCCACGCCTGCCTGCGCACGCTCGCGTCCGTGCTCCGCAGTAAGAGAGACCCATGGGCTGCAGCCGGAAAAGGTCTGCGTGCTGCAGTGAAGACCCAGGGCAGCCAAAAGAAAAGAAAAGAAAACAGAGACTGGCAGAACAGCCACAGGAGCCACGGACTCTTGGAATATGATGGCCGAGCACCTCCCTCCCTCAAGAGTGGCACACCACCAGCCTTGGGAGGGCGACACCACGATTCTTCCGAGGGCCACCTCTGAAGTCTGCGTGTCTCGAGGCTGGTGTCCAGCGAACTGCCCTGCACCCAAACCTCACGGGGCAATCACATGGTATTTTCCAACACGGGTCTCATCCCGTGTGGATGCTGAGGCTCTATCAGCCACGACCAAATGGAAGATGGACAACACACACGTGTCACGGGGTCAGGAAAGCAAGGGTGCCGCGGCTCGTGACGACCGCTCGGAGGGGGGTGAAACTGCAGCTCACTTTGGCAGGATGGGAGGGACCCGGACAAGCGGGAGGGTCAAGGGTGGAATCGCCCACTTCCAAGTTCAGCATCTCTCCTGCCACAGCCAGCCCATGCCTTCACGCCTGCAGCTGGGATTCCGAGCCCCTGTCCACACTGCAGACAGGTGAGGAATGGGGATTCCCAGGGATGCCACTCCGTCCTGCCATCTTTGCTTCAGCACTGCCTGGCTGTCCACTGCCCGGGTTTAGGATGTGCACATCCCTGCTGCTGTCTAATCTCAATTCCCAGTCCCATCCCCACTAAGCCTTGGGCGTGATACTCTGATACAGAGCTGGCTTGGCGTGTCAGTTCAGTCTGGGACAGAGGGAATGAGGAGCAGCTGGCCTGGAGGGTCGCCAGCAAACACCACCCCCTCCCATGGCGTTCAACTCCCAGCTCCATCTCTGACCTCAGTCATTTCTAATCCAGGGCAGACTGACAAATATAATGTGAGCCCCATTTATCATTACACACATAATTATTAATTTTCTTATAGCCACATTAAAGAGTAAAAAAGAAACAGGGGACACTAACTTTAACAATACATTTTTCAACTCAATATATCCCAGATATCACTTTGGATATTATCATGTAATCAACGAATCATGTGTGGATCAACATGTAATTGATACTCAAAAGTTCATTCGGGAGATATCCGACATTCTCTACGATGCTAAGTCCTTGAAGTTTAAGGTATATTTCACACTTGCAGCACGTCATGACTCAGACCAGCCCCACCCCAGGGTGCTCAGGGGCACAGCGGTTGGGGGGGGCAGGTGGCAGCCAGCACAGCTCTAACTGATTTCAGCCCATCTCCACGGGGACTGTCCCACTGGCCCCCCCATCTCAGTGTGTGTGTGTGTGTGTGTGTGTGTGTGTGTGTGTGCACGCTAAATTGATTCAGTCGTGTCCAACTCTTTGTGACCCCATGGACTGTAGCCCACCAGGCTCTGCTGTCCATGGGACTCTCCAGGCAAGGATACTGGAGTGGGTTGCCATTCCAGTCTCCAGGGGATCTTCCCAACCCAGGGATTGAACCTGGGTCTCCTGCACTGCACACAGATTCCTGACCTTCTGAGCCACCAGGGAAGCCCCCGGTTCAGTGTATCTGAGGCCAAAGTCAGTGTCGTCTCCCCAAGCTGGCACGACTGTGAAAAATCCAACTGAGGGGCCCCAAAGGAAATTTAAAAAAAGGCCCTGGATACCAATAATACAGGGTTGCAAAGCCCACGCATTCTGTTCCTGGAAGGGCCTGACTCCAAAGCTTCTTTACTTGTGTCTGCACGTAAATCTGATGAACTGACCGGCGTGGTTTCCCTGGGCACAGCTAATTGGGAGGGGGTAGTGAGAACAGGGACACTGTCAGTTGTAAGATGTGGCAGCTGACAGCAAGAACGGGAGGGAGAGGCCCAGCGGTCAAGACTGTAAACCGGGACTTGTCTGGTGGTCCAGTGGCTAAGACTCCATGCTCCCAACGCAGGGGCCGGAGTTCCAGCCCTCCTCGGGGATCCAGACCCCACATGCTGCAATTAAGACCTGGCGCAGCTAAATAAATAACCATTTTTTAAAAAAGGGTTTTAAAGACGAAAGCACTCACTTCCTCAACGCCCTAACCCATATCTACTTTCACCCACACCAACAACCCAGTAAAGCCTCAGGCATCCAGATAAGCAACCCCGAGTCTTCAAGATGAAAGAAGTAACTTTCCAACTCCTTGTTTCTATACACAATCAAATACAACCTAATTTAGAAAAATTTCTGTTCAATTTAGTTTTTTTTTTTAAGCCCGAAATATCTGGAGCTTAGAACAGCTAAGCTTCAGCTCCCTGTCAAGGCAGCCTAACAGGGTAACAATTATAAGCCTTTAGAGCCTGGTGATCTGGGTTCAAACCCTACCTTTGCCACTTATAAGCTATGAGGCTGAGTCTCAGATTCCTCCTTCTGTAAAACGGATACAAGAGGCTGTTACACAGATCCAAAGATATGTAACACGTTAGCAGGACTTCGCCTAGTAGTTTTTCATAAACAGGAGCTTCCCTGGTGGCGCAGACAGTAAAGAATCTGCCTGCAATGCAGGAGACGCGGGTTCAGTCCCTGCGTGGGAAAGATCCCCTGGAGAAGGGCATGGCAACCCACTCCAGTACTGTGCCTGGAAAATTCCACGGACAGCAGAGCCTGGCGGGCTATAGTCCATGAGGTCGCAAAGAGTTGGACACGACTGAGAACCCTTTTTCACACTATTGTTATTCTAATAAACTCAGGCTTCCCCTCCTTGACGTCTTCTCCTGCTGTTAAGTCTGGATCTACAATGAAACATGACGTAATACGAGCTTCACTTCTCAACATCAGGTGTCAGACGCTGGCACGCAAGTATTCTCCGGGGGGTGGGGACTCTCATTTCTCAGGTGGTACGTCACACAGGCCCCACCAGACCTGCCAGAGGGACAGATCGGTCATGAAAAGTGCATCACTCCCACCCCGCCCCATCCTTCCTGCAATCAAGCTATTGATCTGCAGGCGCCGTCTCCTCGGAAAAAGGTTACAGTGGACGTCTTAGGCGTGATCCAGCAAGAAAATGCCTTCCCCACGGGAGCCCCGAGGAGTGACAAGTACCCAGGGTCCACGTCCTGCTCCCCACTCTGGAGCTCAGGGCGTTTCACCCCCTTCCCGTCTGAGGTCCAAGAATGGCAGAGTCAGAAAGACCCTGCCCGACCCCTCACTGAGAGAGGAGACTGGGGCGCAGACAGGGCGGGGGAATCAGGGCGTTCCAGAGCTGGGCCTCTGCAGAACGGAGTCTCTTGCTTCCTAGTCCAGTCCCTTCACCCTTTTGCCAGCAAGCATTTCTTCCATGGGATTTCCCAGTGGCTCAGCGGTAAAGAATCCGCCTGCCAATGCAGGAGACACGGGTTCAATTCCCGGGTCTGGAAGATCCCCTGGAGGAGAAGATGGCAACTCACTCCAGTATTCTTTGGCTGGAAACTTCTATGAACAGAGGAGCTTGTGGGTGGGCTTCACAAGTCCATGGGGTCGTGAAGAGTCAGACACAACTGAGCAACTCTTCCACAGACCAGACTCGGGGCTCCTGGCTTCTAGTGAAGCAGAGAAAGGCAAAATGCAGAGAGACTGAGGCCAGAGAGACCAGGGACAGCGAACCAAGTGAGAAATTCCCATAAGGCTGAGTCAGAAGGACTGAGGGACCACAAAGTGAATGACTGGCTTTCCTTCGCTCCCATCCAGCTCTCTGTAACCCAACTCCACTACATCAGTATTGATGGAGTACCTAGCATCTTCCAGGCCCTCCTCCAGACTCTCTGGATACATCAATAAACCAAACAGAGACCACATTCCTCCTGGCCTTTACACTGGAGCAGTGGAGATAAGCGATAAAAAGCCTAAGTCCATCATATGTGAGATGATCATGAAATCCACAGAAAAAGATCAGGAGTTAGGAGGAATTTGGAGGAAAGATGAGGAGCTTGCAACTTTAAACAGAGAGACCAGGACGGGTCTCAATGATAGGACTTCAGAGTGAAGACCTGAAAAAGGCGAGGGGATTCAGGGCTCACCCGGCGTGTCCAAGGACGTCTGAGCGGTGGGAAGGGAGTGAGGCAGCGAAGGAGGGACAGGAGATGAGGGCAGAAGGGTCCCGGCGAGAGTGTAGATGACAACCTGGCCCTGAGCAGGAGGCCAAGCCCACTCCAGCTAGTGTGCTGAAGGCGGCAGCAGTGCTGAGCATGAAATCGGGGAGGCCAGGGAGGGGCCGCTGGTGAGAATGATGCAGGCCAGAGAGGATGGAGGTTTGGACCAGGCNAGAACAGCCACAGGAGCCACGGACTCTTGGAATATGATGGCCGAGCACCTCCCTCCCTCAAGAGTGGCACACCACCAGCCTTGGGAGGGCGACACCACGATTCTTCCGAGGGCCACCTCTGAAGTCTGCGTGTCTCGAGGCTGGTGTCCAGCGAACTGCCCTGCACCCAAACCTCACGGGGCAATCACATGGTATTTTCCAACATGGGTCTCATCCCATGTGGATGCTGAGGCTCTATCAGCCACGACCAAATGGAAGATGGACAACACACACGTGTCACGGGGTCAGGGAAGCAAGGGTGCCGCGGCTCGTGACGACCGCTCGGAGGGGGGTGAAACTGCAGCTCACTTTGGCAGGATGGGAGGGACCCGGACAAGCGGGAGGGTCAAGGGTGGAATCGCCCACTTCCAAGTTCAGCATCTCTCCTGCCACAGCCAGCCCATGCCTTCACGCCTGCGGCTGGGATTCCGAGCCCCTGTCCACACTGCAGACAGGTGAGGAATGGGGATTCCCAGGGATGCCACTCCGTCCTGCCATCTTTGCTTCAGCACTGCCCGGCTGTCCACTGCCCAGGTTTAGGATGTGCACGTCCCTGCTGCTGTCTAATCTCAATTCCCAGTCCCATCCCCACCAAGCCTTGGGCGTGATACTCTGATACAGAGCTGGCTTGGCGTGTCAGTTCAGCCTGGGACAGAGGGAATGAGGAGCAGCTGGCCTGGAGGGTCGCCAGCAAACACCACCCCCTCCCATGGCGTTCAACTCCCAGCTCCATCTCTGACCTCAGTCATTTCTAATCCAGGGCAGACTGACAAATATAATGTGAGCCCCATTTATCATTACACACATAATTATTAATTTTCTTATAGCCACATTAAAGAGTAAAAAAGAAACAGGGGACACTAACTTTAACAATACATTTTTCAACTCAATATATCCCAGATATCACTTTGGATATTATCATGTAATCAACGAATCATGTGTGGATCAACATGTAATTGATACTCAAAGTTCATTCGGGAGATATCTGACATTCTCTACGATGCTAAGTCCTTGAAGTTTAAGGTATATTTCACACTTGCAGCATGTCATGACTCAGACCAGCCCCACCCCAGGGTGCTCAGGGGCACAGCGGTGGGGGGGGGGGGCAGGTGGCAGCCAGCACAGCTCTAACTGATTTCAGCCCATCTCCACGGGGACTGTCCCACTGGCCCCCCCATCTCAGTGTGTGTGTGTGTGTGTGTGTGTGTGCACGCTAAATTGATTCAGTCGTGTCCAACTCTTTGTGACCCCATGGACTGTAGCCCACCAGGCTCCTCTGTCCATGGGACTCTCCAGGCAAGGATACTGGAGTGGGTTGCCATTCCGGTCTCCAGGGGATCTTCCCAACCCAGGGATTGAACCTGGGTCTCCTGCACTGCACACAGATTCTTGACCTTCTGAGCCACCAGGGAAGCCCCCGGTTCAGTATATCTGAGGCCAAAGTCAGTGTCGTCTCCCCAAGCTGGCACAACTATGAAAAATCCAACTGAGGGGCCCCAAAGGAAATTAAAAAAAAGGCCCTGGATACCAATAATACAGGGTTGCAAAGCCCACGCATTCTGTTCCTGGAAGGGCCTGACTCCAAAGCTTCTTTACTTGTGTCTGCACGTAAATCTGATGAACTGACCGGCGTGGTTTCCCTGGGCACAGCTAATTGGGAGGGGGCAGTGAGAACAGGTACACTGTCAGTTGTAAGATGTGGCAGCTGACAGCAAGAACGGGAGGGAGAGGCCCAGCGGTCAAGACTGTAAACCGGGACTTGTCTGGTGGTCCAGTGGCTAAGACTCCATGCTCCCAACGCAGGGGCCGGAGTTCCAGCCCTCCTCGGGGATCCAGACCCCACATGCTGCAATTAAGACCTGGCGCAGCTAAATAAACAACCATTTTTTAAAAAAGGGTTTTAAAGACGAAAGCACTCACTTCCTCAACGCCCTAACCCATATCTACTTTCACCCACACCAACAACCCAGTAAAGCCTCAGGCATCCAGATAAGCAACCCCGAGTCCTCAAGATGAAAGAAGTAACTTTCCAACTCCTTGTTTCTATACACAATCAAATACAACCTAATTTAGAAAAATTTCTGTTCAATTTAGTTTTTTTTTTTAAGCCCGAAATATCTGGAGCTTAGAACAGCTAAGCTTCAGCTCCCTGTCAAGGCAGCCTAACAGGGTAACAATTATAAGCCTTTAGAGCCTGGTGATCTGGGTTCAAACCCTACCTTTGCCACTTATAAGCTATGAGGCTGAGTCTCAGATTCCTCTTCTGTAAAACGGATACAAGAGGCTGTTACACAGATCCAAAGATATATAACACGTCAGCAGGACTTCGCCTAGTAGTTTTTCATAAACAGGAGCTTCCCTGGTGGCGCAGACAGTAAAGAATCTGCCTGCAATGCAGGAGACACGGGTTCAGTCCCTGCGTGGGAAAGATCCCCTGGAGAAGGGCATGGCAACCCACTCCAGTACTGTGCCTGGAAAATTCCACGGACAGCAGAGCCTGGCGGGCTACAGCCCATGAGGTCGCAAAGAGTTGGACCGGACTGAGAACCCTTTTTCACACCATTGTTATTCTAATAAACTCAGGCTTCCCCTCCTTGACGTCTTCTCCTGCTGTTAAGTCTGGATCTACAATGAAACATGACGTAATACGAGCTTCACTTCTCAACATCAGGTGTCAGACGCTGGCACGCAAGTATTCTCCGGGGGTGGGGACTCTCATTTCTCAGGTGGTACGTCACACAGGCCCCACCAGACCTGCCAGAGGGACAGATAGGTCATGAAAAGTGCATCACTCCCACCCCGCCCCATCCTTCCTGCAATCAAGCTATTGATCTGCAGGCGCCGTCTCCTCGGAAAAAGGTTACAGTGGACGTCTTAGGCGTGATCCAGCAAGAAAATGCCTTCCCCACGGGAGCCCCGAGGAGTGACAAGTACCCAGGGTCCACGTCCTGCTCCCCACTCTGGAGCTCAGGGCGTTTCACCCCCTTCCCGTCTGAGGTCCAAGAATGGCAGAGTCAGAAAGACCCTGCCCGACCCCTCACTGAGAGAGGAGACTGAGGCGCAGACAGGGCGGCGGGAATCAGGGCGTTCCAGAGCTGGGCCTCTGCAGAACGGAGTCTCTTGCTTCCTAGTCCAGTCCCTTCACCCTTTTGCCAGCAAGCATTTCTTCCATGGGATTTCCCAGTGGCTCAGCGGTAAAGAATCCGCCTGCCAATGCAGGAGACACGGGTTCAATTCCCGGGTCTGGAAGATCCCCTGGAGGAGAAGATGGCAACTCACTCCAGTATTCTTTGGCTGGAAACTTCTATGAACAGAGGAGCCTGGGTGGGCTTCACAAGTCCATGGGGTCGTGAAGAGTCAGACACAACTGAGCAACTCTTCCACAGACCAGACTCGGGGCTCCTGGCTTCTAGTGAAGCAGAGAAAGGCAAAATGCAGAGAGACTGAGGCCAGAGAGACCAGGGACAGCGAACCAAGTGAGAAATTCCCATAAGGCTGAGTCAGAAGGACTGAGGGACCACAAAGTGAATGACTGGCTTTCCTTCGCTCCCATCCAGCTCTCTGTAACCCAACTCCACTACATCAGTATTGATGGAGTACCTAGCATCTTCCAGGCCCTCCTCCAGACTCTCTGGATACATCAATAAACCAAACAGAGACCACATTCCTCCTGGCCTTTACACTGGAGCAGTGGAGATAAGCGATAAAAAGCCTAAGTCCATCATATGTGAGATGATCATGAAATCCACAGAAAAAGATCAGGAGTTAGGAGGAATTTGGAGGAAAGATGAGGAGCTTGCAACTTTAAACAGAGAGACCAGGACGGGTCTCAATGATAGGACTTCAGAGTGAAGACCTGAAAAAGGCGAGGGGATTCAGGGCTCACCCGGCGTGTCCAAGGACGTCTGAGCGGTGGGAAGGGAGTGAGGCAGCGAAGGAGGGACAGGAGATGAGGGCAGAAGGGTCCCGGCGAGAGTGTAGATGACAACCTGGCCCTGAGCAGGAGGCCAAGCCCACTCCAGCTAGTGTGCTGAAGGCGGCAGCAGTGCTGAGCATGAAATCGGGGAGGCCAGGGAGGGGCCACTGGTGAGAATGATGCAGGCCAGAGAGGATGGAGGTTTGGACCAGGCTGCAGCCGAAGAAGCGGTTTAAAAAGAAAGAAAGAAAAAGATCAGATTCTGAAGATGAGGGCAGAGCTGGTGGGATTTACAGACGGTTTGGATGTGGGGTGTGAGAGAAAGAATAATCACAGGCAACGTGAAGGTTTTGAGTCACAGCAACCGGCAGGGTGAAGCTGCCACCAGCTGAACCGGGGAAGGCTGCAGGTGTCGCGGGAGGAAACCAGAACTTCGATCTGCACCTGTTGCATCCAACTTCCCCCATCACAGCCCTGGAAGGAGCTTTCAGTGGGCTCTTGGATGGACCAGCCTGGGTTCCTGGGAGTGGCCTGCCTGGAGGCAGCCATCACAGAGACGGGATCAGGGCACGAGCCGGGTGAAATCACCAAGAGACTGAGTGGGGGCCGGAGACGAGAGTGGAGCCCGGGACGGAGCCCCACCAGCCCCAAGGCTCCGAGAAGGAGCGGGCAAAGGAGACGGGACGCGGGAGGAGAGAAGAGGAAGGGGGACGGCCCCCAGCTCTCCTTCCTCCCAAGGAGGAACCACACAGAGCCCCTGCACACAGGGCCAGGTTACCTGGGTCTCAGACCAGTGCTGCCCAGAGGAGGCCCAGGGGGCAGATACACCAGGGTGCCTGCTGAAGGACAGGGACAACTTTCATCATAAAAAAAAAAAGAAGTTGGATATGATCCAGCAATCCTACGCCTGTGCACGTATCTGGAGAAAACCTTGTTCCAGAAGATACATGCACCCCGGGGCTCACTGCAGCACTAGCTACACCCGCTAAGGCACAGAAGCGGCGTCGCCCCGAGGAGTGGATGACGAAGATGCGGCACGTCTATACAATGGACTGTTACTCGGCCGGAAAAAGGAATGCACTCACGCCACGTGCAGCAACACGGATGGACCTGGAGACCAGCAAGCCCCGCGAAGGAAGCCAGACAGGGAGAGACAGATGCTGCATGATGCCCAAATCTAAGCTCCCCTTGTGGCCCAGCTGGTGAAGAATCCACCTGCAATGTGGGACACCTGGGTTCCATGCAGAAGGGAAAGGCTACCCACTCCAGTATTCGGGCCTGGAGAATTCCAAGGACTGTACAGTCCATGGGGTCGCAGAGTCAGACACGACTGAGCGACTTTACTTTCACACTTTCATCTAAATCTAAGAAAGTGATACGAATGAACTTATGTACAAAACAGAAACCAATTCACAGATTTAGGAAAGACATTTATGATTATGGTGGAGGGGGGAATAAATTAAGAATTGGAATGAACAGGTTCACTCTACTATATATAAGAAAGGTAGTCAACAAGGACCTACTGTGCGGCATCAGGAACTCTACTCAAGATTCTGTAATAACCTAAATGGGAAGACAGCCTGAAAAAGTGTATATATATATATATATATATATATACACACACATATATATACATATATATGTATATATATAAATATTTGAGCGCGTTCAGTCACTTCAATCGTGTCTCTTTGTGACCCCATGAAGCCTGCCAAGCTCCTCTGTCCATGGGATTCTCCAGGCAAGAATAGCAGAGTGGGTTGCCTTGCCATGCCCTCCTCCATGGGAGTTTGCCAACTCAGGGATCAAACCATATCTCCTACATCTCAGGCAGATTCTTTATATATGGGGAAGCTCCTATATATATTCCATATATATGGTCAAAAATGTTATGAAAAAACATGGATGAATTTTTTTGCCAACCCAATATATACATATAACAGGGTCGTTTTGCTGTACAGCTGAAACTAACACAACACTGTACATCAACTATCCTCCAACATAAAATAAAAATTTAAAAAAAAGGAGGTTAGGTGTCCCAGGCAGAGGCACAGAGTGTGCAAAGGCCCAGAGGCAGTCAAATGCAAGGCCTTTGGAAGTATGGCCAAGAGTCCAGTTTGGCTGAGCTTTAGAATATGGCGGGGGCGCATTAATAACAGGATAAATCAGAGCAGGGGCTTCCTCTTCTGGGTTCAGTGTAACTTCCTGACTCTCTAGAACCCAGCAGCCAAGTATGGATGTGAGAAGAGGACCATAAGCAAGGCTGAGGGCCAAAGAATGGATGCTTTCAAATCGTGGTGCCGGAGAAGACTCTTGAGAGTCCCGCGGACAGCAAGGAGATCCAACCAGTCCCTCCTAAAGGAGATCAGTCCTGAATATTCATTGGGA
>SJYQ01030848.1:4313-15897 GCA_006410935.1 Redunca redunca
TAGATATAATGGTCATCTGAGTTAAATTCACCCTTTCCAGTCCATTTGAGTTCGCTGATTCCTAGAATGTCGACGTTCACTCTTGCCATCTCTTGTTTGACCACTTCCAATTTGCCTTGATTCATGGACCTAACATTCCAGGTTCCTGTGCAATATTGCTCTTTACGGCATCGGACCTTGCTTCTATCACCAGTCACATCCACAGCTGGGTATTGTTTTTGCTTTGGCTCCCACCCTTCATTCTTTCTGGAGTTATTTCTCCACTGATCTCCAGTAGCATATCGGGCATCTACCGACCTGGGGCACTCCTCTTTCGGTATCCTATCATTTTGCCTTTTCATACTGTTCATGGGGTTCTCAAGGCAAGAATACTGAAGTGGTTTGCCATTCCCTTCTCCAGTGGACCACATTCTGTCAGACCTCTCCACCATGACTCACCCGTCTTGCGTGGCCCCATGGGCATGGCTTAGTTTCATTGAGTTTGACCAGGCTGTGGTCCATGTGATCAGATTGACTAGTTTTCTGTGATTATGGTTTCAGTGTGTCTGCCCTCTGATGCCCTCTTGCAACACCTACCGGCTTACTTGGGTTTCTCTTACCTTGGATGTGTGGTTTCTCTTCACGGCTGCAAAACAGAGTCCTAATCACTGGAATTCCAACTAAGGGATTGCTGACTTCTTATCGAATCAAACTTAGATCCACTCACAGGTCCCGCAGCAAAGTTGATTTACTGCCTCCAGGTTGTGTGAGGACAGCGTTTATTGCAGAGTATGGAGGCAGGAGATGGGGCGGCTCAGTCCCAAACTGTTTTCTACAGCAACTGCACCATTTACATTCCAACAACTTATTTCCCCTCATCCTCACCAGTGCTTGTAATTTCTGTCTTTTTGACCAATTTCTTTTGAGGGGTCATTCTGGTGATGAGAATTTGGAGAACTGAGGAATAATCAAGTTTGGTGGGAGTTCATGCAGAGCAGTTTTGCCACTAAAAGTGCAGTACCTGGGGCTGTGTGATGAATATGTTCCAAAATTGATTGTGATGGTGGTTTCCCAACGCTGAATATACAAATATTCTAAGAGCCAAGGAATTGTATACTTTAAAAGAGTTAAGTATGTAAATTATACTTTAATAAAGCTACTTAAAAAAAAAAAAGGTCATGCTATTTGATTCCACTTTTTTAAAAAGTCATTCTGGTTTTTCCATAACATCTTTTTAAAAAGTATTTTTTTAAAAAATATTTTTTAAAATTAATATTATTTATTTTGGGCCATGCTGGGTCTTCGATACTGCTCGTGGGCTACTTTCTAGTTGCAGTTCTCAGGCTCTTCATTGCAGTGGCTTCTTTTGCAGAGCACAGGCTCTAGGGTGCAGGCTCAGTAGTTGTGGCTCGTGGGCTTAGTTACTCCATGGCAGGGATTAGTTACCTCCCTGGACCAGGGATGCAACCCTGACCCCTGCGTTGACAGGAAGATTCTTAGCCATTGGACCACCAAGTTTAGTTCAGTTCAGTCGCTCAGTCGTGTCTGACTCTTTGGGGGCCCATGTACTGCAGCATGCCAGGCTTCCCTGTCCATCACCAACTCCCAGAGCTTACTCAAACTCATGTCCATCAAGTCAGTGATACCATCCAACCATCTCATCCTCTGTCATCCCCTTCTCCTCCTGCCTTCAATCTTTCCCAGCATCAGGGTCGGTCTTTTCAGGTGGCCAAAGTATTAGAGTTTCAGCATCATTCCTTGCAATGAATATTCAGGCCTGATTTCTTTTAGGATTGACTGGTTGGATCTCCTTGCAGTCCAAGGGACTCTCAAGAGTCTTCTCTAACACAACAGTTTAAAAGCATCAATTCTTTGGCACTCAGCTTTCTGTATAGTCCAACTCTCACATCCATTCATGACTACTGAAAGACCACGGCTTTGACTAGATGGACCTTTGTTGGAAAAGTAATATCTCTGCTTTTTAATATGCTGTCTAGGTTGGTCATAGCTTTTCTTCCAAGGAACAAGTATCTTTTAGTTTCATGGCTGCAGTCACCATCTGCAGTGATTTTGGAGCCCCCAAAAATAAAGTCTCTCACTGTTTCCATTCTTTTCCCATCTATTTGCCATGAAGTGATGGGACCAGTGATGGGACTCCATCTAGTCAAGGCTATGGTTTTTCCTGTGGTCATGTATGGATGTGAGAGTTGGACTGTGAAGAAAGCTGAGCACCGAAGAATTGATGCTTTTGAACTGTGGTGTTGGAGAAGACTCTTGAGAGTCCCTTGGACTGCAAGGAGATCCAACCAGTCCATTCTGAAGGAGATCAGCCCTGGGATTTCTTTGGAAGGAATGATGCTAAAGCTGAAACTCCAGTATTTTGGCCACCTCATGCGAAGAGTTGACTCATTGGAAAAGACTCTGATGCTGGGAGGGATTGGGCGAGGGAGGAGAAGGGGACGACAGAGGATGAGATGGCTAGATGGCATCACTGACTCGATGGACGTGAGTTTGAGTGAACTCCGGGAGCTGGTGATGGACAGGGAGGCCTGGTGTGCTGCAATTCATGGGGTCGCACAGAGTCGGACACTACTGAGTGACTGAACTGAACTGAACTGAACTGATGGGACCAGAGGACATGATCTTGGTTTTCTGAATGTTGAGTTTTAAGCCAGCTTTTTCACTCTCCTCTTTCACTTTCATCAAGAGGCTCTTCAGTTCTTTGTGTTCTGCTATAAGGGTGGTGTCATCTACATATCTGAGGTTATTGGTATTTCTCCCGGCAATCTTGATTACAGCTTGTGCTTCATCCAGCCTGGCATTTCACATGATGTACTCTGCATATAAGTTAAATAAACAGGGTGACAATATACAGCTTTAACTACTCCTTTCCCAATTTGGAACCAGTCTGTTGTTCCATGTCCAGTTCTAACTGTTGCTTCTTGACCTGCATACAGATTTCTCAGGAGGCGGGTAAGGTGGTCTGATACTCCCATCTCTTGAAGAATTTCCCACAGTTTGTTGTGATCCACACAGTCAAAGGCTTTGGCGTAGCCAATAAAACAGAAGTAGATGTTTTTCTGGAACTCTCTTGCTTTTTTGATGATCCAGAGGCAATTTGATCTCTGGTTCCTCTGCCTTTTCTAAAACCAGCTTGAACATCTGGAAGTTCATGGTTCACATACTGTTGAAGCCTTGCTTGGAGAATTTTGAGGATTACTTTACTAGCGTGTGAGATGAGTGCAATTGTGCGGTAGTTTGAGCATTCTTTGGCATTGCCTTTCTTTGGGATTGGAATGAAAACTGACCTTTTTTAGTCCTGTGGCCACTGCTGAGTTTTCCAAATTTGCTGGCATATTGAGTGCAGCACTTTCACAGCATCATCTTTTAGGATTTGAAATAGCTCAACTGGAATTCCATCACCTCTACTTGCTTTGTTCATAGTGATTTGTCCTAAGGCCCAGTTGACTTTGCATTCCTGGTGTCTGGCTCTAGGTGAGGGATCACATCATCGTGGTTATTTGGGTCATGTAGATATTTTTTGTATAGTTTTTCTGTGTATTCTTGCCACCTCTTCTTAATATCTTCTGCTTCTGTTAGGTCCATACCATTTCTGTCCTTTATTGTGCCCATCTTTGCATGAAATGTTCCCTTGGCATCTCTAATTTTCTTGGAGAAATCTCCAGTGTCTCTTTCCCATTCTATTGTTTTCCTCTATTTCTTTGTACTGATCACTGAGGAAGGCTTTCTTATCTCTCCTTGCTATTCTTTGGAACTCTGCATTCAAATGGGTATATCTTTCCTTTTCTCCTTTTCCTTTAGCTTCTCTTCTTTTCTCAGCTATTTGTAAGACCTACTCAGACAACCATTTTGCCTTTTTGCATGTCTTTTTCTTGGGGATGGTCTTGATCATTGCCTCCTGTACAGTGTCACGAACCTCCATCCATAGTTTTTCAGGAAATCTGTCTATCATATCTAATCCCTTGAATCTGTTTGTCACTTCCCCTGAATAATCATAAGAGGTTTGATTTAGGTCACACCTGAATGGTCTAGTGGTCTTCCCTAGTTTCTTCAACTTAAGTCTGAATTTTGCAATAAGGTGTTCATGATCTGTGCCACAGTCAGCTCTCAGCAAGGAAGTCTGGAATTTTGAATTTTTTTTTTTCCTGTGGGTCAGAAGGAGCCATTGGGAGTATTTAGCAGGGAAGCGACCTGTTAGCTTTGTGTGTAAGAAGATCCCTCTGGCAGTGTGTGGAGACTGGTGCAGGGAGCCACAGGGGCTATCACACTTGGCCACACAAACCGCGAGGATGTCCGCGCGAGATGGCAGGAACTAGGTAGGCTGGGGGCAGATTGGGGAGGCTGGATGCTGGGTGATGGGGGTGAGGAGACTCTGGGCCTGGTCCTTGGAGGGCACCTCTGAGTGAGGGCGGGGCATGAGTCCCAAACTCCAGAATCAGGACCAAGGAAGCTGCTGCCTGGTGATGCAGGTCTGCTTCTCTGCTTCACGGGAAAATTCAGGGGCAGGGTGAAGGCCAGTGCCACGCATTGCCAAAGTGGAACTAAAGAATGATTCAGGATCTAGTGGAGGTCGTCTAAGATGTCTAGATATTGGCCACATGATACACTTAATTCACTGAATAGTGACCTTTAATTGCATCCCTGATGTTCATTCATCTTTCCTGAAGGAAGAGGAAAGGAAGAGAAACAAACGTTTATGAGGGCCTTCTGTGTGCTGATAACATCAGCAGTCACAATTTACATTTTTGAGTAATTCCTTTGAGCGTGGCCCTGGGCGAGGTGATTTATGTGTGTTACGCCTGCTGGGCTGGTACTGTTACCATCCCCACTTTATGCTACAGGAAAGTGAGGTGCAAGCTATACTGGCGGATGGTAGAACCTACCCAGAGCCTGGGATCTCGACTTCCTGCCATGTGCAGTGTCTTGGTAGAACCCTGCCTTGGGGTTGCCCCTCTCTGGCTCTGAGATGTTGGAGGTGGGGAGGGATACCCGGGCTTTGTGGTGATCAACTTTGTGAGGACCAGGTCCTTGATAGATGGACAAAAGCCCCTGGCCACCTGGGTGGTCTTGTGCCCAGGATGGAGGTCTGGGAAAGTCCCGGTCGAGTGGCCAGCCTCGGCCCCCCATCCCACCCCATTGCCCATTTCTCGGGTACTGCTGGGCCAGAGGCCTCCAGGAGCACAGCAGAGAGCTAGATATCCAGCGGAGCAGGTGGGCATCAAGCATGGGATCCTGAGGCCAGGTTGCCTCCAGAAACTTCTGCAGGGGCCGTGGGAAGACACGAGGGGCACCGCTCCCTGGACAGTGCCCTCTCCTCGGAAGAGTAGGCAGGGAAGGGCAAGTTTCAGGCCGCTCCCTGGTCCTCAGTGGCTGTCCCCAAGGGCTGATTTCTTTCTTCTCAGGGGATTCCCGATGGCTAGAATCTAGCAGTAGAAATATGAGCTCACCTTTGGCCTCCCTTGGCAAGACCCGGAGAGTGCCTCTACAGTCGGAGCCTGTGAACCCTGGGTAAGGAGCCAGCCTCTGGGGGTCTTTGTGTCCCTGCCCCTGCCTCCTCCCAGCCTGTCCCATGAACTCAGAGATTGACTCCTAGCGTCTTGGGGAATAAGTGATGTATTTTTCCCTGGCCACCTCTTCTTTCTCGTCCCTTCTTCTGGGAGGCTGTCCATGCATCTAAGCACACCCTCCAGTGAGGTGTGGGCTGTGGGGTAGCTCGGCATCCTTCCGTTTATTCGTTGTTCATGAATTAGTTCCACAGACACTGATGGCCCAGACGTTCTGGGCCCAGCCGTGTTACATGCTGGGCTCTCAGTGAAGGGAATCCTAGTCATTGTTCTGTCACTTTCATCTTTGCAAAGCATGTTTTTTTTTTACCCCTCTCCTTATTCTTCTGAACCCCACTTTGAGTCATCCATGTCATGGCCAAGGGGGTCCAGAGAGGTTAAGTGACAGGCCTGGGGTCCTGCAGCGATTTCAGAGCAGAGCTGGGGCTGGGCTCCTGGGCTTGGAGACTCTTGTGGTCCTCTCCCCAAGGCTCTGCCCTTCAGCTGTTGCCCATCTGTCTCCGTCGGGAGGAGTCAGATACCCTGATGCCTGCGCCTTGGCTCACCCCCAGGCCAGGATGGGATTTGGGGGTGGATGTCCTCACGAGGCATCTTTTTTAGGCTTGGCGGAGGGTGGACCTGGTGCCAAAGCCCCTCCACCCCACCCCATGGCAGTCCAGGGGGTCCTAACTTGTCTGTCTTCCTTCTCCTTCCTGCCCGTTCCCAGGAGGCGGGGGATAAAAATCTACGGAAATGGTAAGTGTGGGCTCTGGCCCACGGGCCCTCCTCGCGTCCTTGCATTTGGGCGGATGGAGAGAAAAAGCACGGTGAACTGCCTTGTCAGTCAGGGTAGCTGGCCCGCGACAGTGCTGCCCGTGGCTCTCGGGTTAGGAGACCCCACACCCTGAACAGGGATGTCCTGACTAACGTTGGAATCCCTCCGCTCACTGTGGGGTGGGCCGTGAGGGTGCCAGACCCCTGCCTGCCTCCCCCTCCAACGACAGCGACCTCCAGCCCATTACAGCCTTTTCTCTTTGAAGCCCAGTCCGCATATGGCTGCCTTGCCTCCTGCAAGCTCAGACCTTTGCATCCCAACCACGCTCTAGCCCCCACTCAAATGCAGGCTTTGGCCCCTCAGGGCCCCCCAGGAGCTGGGCTGGGAGGACAAGAAGAGGCTTGTTCTGGTTGGATCCTTGCTCTCCAGCACCCCAAGTTTTCTCTCCCCATACACGGGGGTGGGGAGGAGGGAAAGGGACAGAGTACAGGCTGCTTCATCTCGGCCAGGGCCCAGGGCCTCAGCCGCAGAGCGGTGACTCGGGCATCCCTGTCTGCAGAAGATCAGGTGGACATGCTGAATGGTGCTCATGGCTCAGAAGAAAGGATCTCTGTCCCTTCCTGCTATGGTGGCATAGGTGCCCCTGTGGGCAGGCAAGGTGAGTGCAGACGCCCCAAGGGGTCTGAGTCCCTGGCAGCAGGAAGACCCCAGTGAGAGAGGCCGCGAGAGGCATGGCCTCCTCCTGCCTGCTGGGTGGGAGGCAGCTGCTTCTGCTCCTGCTGACTGAGGGCACGTGCCTGCACCCTAGACCTGTCCAGAGCTTGGCTTGGCATGAAGCCGCACATGCGCCCGGCCCGTAGCTCAGGGGGCCTGTTCAAGCCCCAGGGAAGGCTGTGGCTGACACCTCAGGCTCAGCAGTTGCAGCCCGCGGGCTTAGCTGTAGTGTGGCACCTGGGATCTTAGTTCCCTGACCGGGGATCGAGCCCATGTCCCCCTGCATTGCATGGCAGATTCTTAACCACAGGGCCACCAGGGAAGCTCCTAATTTAAAACATTGTCAGCCAACAAAAAAGTTGAAATAGTACAGTAGACGCTCACACATCCTCCTTCTGTATTCGATAATAAGTGACATTTTGCCATGCTTGCTTTCTCTCCCTATACACGTCTGGGTGAACACAAGTGTATTTTTTTAGATGAAGCATTTAGAAATCAATCACAGATATCGTGACAGTTCAACTCTAAGTACTTCCCTGTGCATCTTCTCGGAGGAAGGAAATACATAGCCACGATGCGGCGATCACACCCCAGAATGTGAACAACCCAGTAACTGCGCCATCCCAGAGTTCCACAATTTCTCCCACAGCTTTTTTTTTTTTACTGATTTGGGTTCTACGTGAGAGTCATGTCATACATCTGACAGTTGTACCTCTGCAGAGCAGAGTCCCTGCCTCTTTTAAACAATGATGCTTTTTGAGTACAGGCTGGGCCCCACTGTGACTTGTCTCCATGCCGTTGACTTGCTCCTCTGTCTACTGTACTGCCTGTGAATTAGGGGTGAGATTAGACACGTGATTCAGCTGAGGGCGAACTTTTCGACACTGTTTGTAATGTGACGTGGATGTTGTACCACTTCTTTGTACGTCTTGAGCGCATTACTGAATCTCTGTGCCTCAGATTCCCAAAGCAGTTCATTTCCTCAGAAAAGCTGACACATGAAAAGTGTTTAGGACAGTCCCCATTGTCTAGGGGCTTCCCTGGTTGCTTCAAAGGTAAA
This sequence comes from Redunca redunca, assembly GCA_006410935.1. Lineage (NCBI taxonomy): Eukaryota > Metazoa > Chordata > Mammalia > Artiodactyla > Bovidae > Redunca > Redunca redunca. Next base: position 12,406 of record SJYQ01030848.1, read on the forward strand.
GAATCTGTCTGCAATGCAGGAGACCCTTGTTTCATCCCTGGGTTGGGAAGATCCCCTGGAGAAGGACATGGTAACCCACTCCAGTATTCTTGCCTGGAGAATCCCATGGACAGAGGAGCCTGGCGGGCTATAGTATAGGTGGCAACTGCTGTTAGCACACCTCTTTCCATGTTTGGGGATCTCTCCCCCCTCCCCTGGACCCCCACCCCATCAGCCTCAGCTCTAGGCCGGGTTTGAGGACCTTGTCTGGTTGGCAGTCCCTGTGTGCAATGACTCAGAGCTGGTGGCCACCCTGACACGGAAACTGCGGGATCTGGAACGGCAGGTGAAGGCCCAGACTGATGAGATACTGTCCAAGGTGGGGCCCCAGCGGGCAGAGGGCCAGGGTCTGGTCCTAGGGGCGGAAGGGCCCGGGCTGGGGAGGCCAGTGAAGCTACTCTTGCAGTAGGCCAGAGACAATGGGTTCTCGAACCATCTCCCTGACCAGACCTCCCACCTCAGGAGCCAGGTCTGGCCTGGGACTGATGTGGGTGCCTGTGACCTGAGCATGGAGCCTCGAGGTCTTCACCTCCGAGCCAGGCCTTCGCCCTCAGGTTGGGTGGCAGCAGTGGCTGCTGAGTGCTAGGCACTTAGGGGTGCCCCACACCCTTCCCTCACCTCAGTGGAGTCACAAAAGGGCTCATCTGAGGTACAGAAGTGGTGGCTGCACCCAGGGTGGGGCAGGGGGTTCAAGCGGGCTTTTCCTATCCGGAAGGGGCTCCCATGGGCTCTGGAAGCCAGCAGGCCCGCTCCCCTCCCACCTCCTTGCTGCAGACTCGGAAGATACAGGCCCTGGAGGAGATGGTGGAGACCCTCGAGAAGCACCAGGGTAAGAGGCCCTCTCTGCTGGCTGGCCAGCTCACCCCTGCACCTCCCCTGAGGCTGGTGACCCCTGGGCATCAGGGCTCCAGAGCATCCGGCTGAGTCCTGTGTGTATGTGTGGTGGTGGCGGGGGGTCCGGACAATGGAGCCCAGAAAGGAGCAGTGACACCCAGGACGGTGCCCTTCTGTGAGAGACAGTCCCCTGGGCACAGCCCTAGCCCAGCCCTGAGTACAGAAAAGCCTGGAGGAAATGCCGCCCCCAGGAGCCTTGCTCTGGGGCAGGGGGGTGGGGGGATGGAGGTTGGTGGCCTCCTGAGAGCCCAGGCATCCCCTCTTCAAGGTCAGGGGAAGGGGCCAAGAGGTGGTTCTCAGGGGAATCCCTTGAGTTTTCAGAGGGGCAGCTTCTCCAGGTAAGCCTCAGGCCAAAGCTCTGGTCAAAGCCAGAAGCGAGGAGCCTGGCAGCCTGGGTACAGGGGCCGTGGAACCCCTCCCGTCTCCCCACCCCCAGGCAAGGTGAGCCTGCAGCGGCAGGAGGAGCTGGAGACGGTGTGCGCGAAGCTGCAGCGGCAGGTTGGGGAGATGGAGGTGAGGGAGGCGGCTTGCCCAGGGCTGTCTGCCCCCAGACCCAGGGTCAGAGCCCGCTTCTCCAGGGTCCCCTCCGCACACACCGCACACAGGGCCCCTCCCCGCTTCCTCACTTTCGTCTCAAGCCGCTCTCCTCCGGCCTCGGCGGGGGCCTGCCTCGGGTTCTGTGGCTCTGTCAAGTTCTGTCCCACCTCAGGACCCTGGTCAATGCCGTTCCTTCCACCTGAAATGTTTTTCCCACCTCCCCCTGGTGAGTTTTCACTCATCCTCTCAAAGTCTCAGGTTGAGGCAGGGGGCCCTTCCCTAGGGGACCCCTTGAACTCTGACCTGGGCAGGGTCTCCCTCCTAGGCTTTCTGAGAACCACACCTCCTCTTCTCTGGGGGACCACAGACTCCACGAGGGAGGGAGGGTGCGGCACGGCCACGACCCGGCGTGGGGCCTGGCCGTGTGGGCGTGCTGTGTCGCTCACAGCCGTTCCCTGCCTCTGGAGGTGGCATGGCACTCACCCAGTGTCAGCTGTCTTGCCCCCATTCATACAGCAAGGCTTGAACCGGAGGGACCCTAGGCTCCAAGGAGGGTCCTGGGCACACATGCTTCCTTAGCGCCACCCCCCACGCCCCAGCTCCCTCACCAGCCCTGTCAGACACTCTTCCTGAGGTCTCCTCTCCACAGAGTTGCTCTCCAAAGCCCCAACCTAACCTAAGAGCACAGATGCAAATTCCCAAGCCACAGCTGCAGCTGAGGGCCCTTCGCACCCAGGCCTCGTCCTACTTGGGGCTGCGGGTGCACAGCTGCTCCCTGAGAAGTCTGCTGGGGGCCTGCCAGTGGCCGTGCAGCGTCGCTGAGCCGCCGCCACGGAGCCGAGGACCGCCACCCAGGGCAGAGGGCACTGGGGCTCCAACCTGCACGCTGCTCACGCATCCACTGCTCCCTTAATCTAGGAAACTCATCTGGAGTCTTCCCTGTGTGCCCGGCCCTCGTGGGACTGACAGTCTAGAGGGGACAGACACATATACAAGTTTGTAGGAAGAGCCCCAAGTACAGGATACGCCGAAGTAGTTCAAGGGGTGATGCAACAGAGACTAGCCGGGATTTGGGCCACTCAGGGGGTGACGTTGGGCACGAGATACAGAGGATGAGGCGAGGTATCAGGGAAAAGAGGATCCAAGCCAAAGAGGAAAGCCTCCGCTTCCTCCTGCCACGTTGACTTGGGCTTGTGGCTGGGAGCTGTGAGGAGCGAGAGGGAGGAGGGGGACAGGCCACAGGAACCACATCCCGGAGCCAGGCGCAGTGGGGAACAGAGTCCCGGAGTGTGGGAGACCATAGGCAGGTTTGAGGTGGAGGAGTGGGCCGGGAGAGGCAGGCAGACATGCAGTTTGGGCGGTCCAGGAGGAAGAGGGCCGTGGCTTGGCCCAGGGGAGAGGGAGCAGAGCGGATGGAGGACCCAAGTCTGCTTTGGCACTGGTGCCACAGGCCTTGTGGGTCCTGGGGGGTGGGCAGGGAGAGGATCAGGTGATGGAGGAAGCCAGCGCCACTGACTGAGACCAGGAGGCTGAGAGGGAACGACGTTTGGGAGTCACGATTGTTTGGGCCAGTTCATTTTGAGTCTGAGATGCCTGTGGGAGGTCTTTTAAGTGGCTAGAAATCTGAAACTGAAAAGAAAGAACATGTTGCAAGAGGTGAACACAGAAGTGTGCTTGCTAGGTTAGGCACTGGGCAGGTGGCTGCCTGCAAGAAGTTGCAGTGAGCTGTGGAGCTGGAGGCCCGGCGGGAGTGGGTGAAGGAAGGGCGTGGGGATGAGGAAGCCGCACCAGGAAGTATGGATGACTCAGAAGTCCTCCTGTGGCAAAGGATTGTGAGGCCAGCCCTGGAGAGGCCACATGTGGGTGGGCATACCTCTGAGCCCGCAGAGCGAGGCGTTCCTGCCCCTCCTCCCACTCGGGCCAGACCCACACGGCTCCCCGCAGCCATTGTGGCTGCCTTCAGCAAGTTCCTACTTGTGCCGGGGTCTGTGCTAAAGACAAGACACGTCAGTCACCCTCACA
>SJYQ01030900.1:0-12065 GCA_006410935.1 Redunca redunca
GGGGAAGAGGAGGGGCGGGAGGAGGAGGCAGGGAGCGTGGCGCAGAGGGACTGGTCGGGGTGGGGCACCGAGGGGTTGGGGTGGGGGGGGTTGCTTCGGGGCTCCGTAGACCGACAGCCTCGCGCTGGCGCCTTCTCAGCCCGGGTCAGGGGTTCCTCTCCGCCCTCCGATCTGATGGGATCCCCCTTCTTCCTCTCCCGCAGTACAACCAGCCCTTCGAGGACGGCCCGGTTGTTCAGATGTCCACGCTGACCTACAAGACGCCCCAGGGTACGAATCAGCACCCCCACCCCCCGCGTTTCTGAATTATTTATGGTTAAGAGTGTAACGGGAATAGTGTCTTAATGGCACCCCACTCCAGTACTCTTGCCTGGAAAATCTCATGGGCAGAGGAGCCTGGTAGGCTGCAGTCCATGGGGTCGCTAAGAGTCGGACACGACTGAGCGACTTCACTTTCACTTTTCACTTTCATGCATTGGAGAAGGAAATGGCAACCCACTCCAGTGTTCTTGCCTGGAGAATCCCAGGGACGGGGGAGCCTGGTGGGCTGCCGTCTATGGGGTCGCACAGAGTCGGACACGACTGAAGCGACTTAGCAATGAAAGCAAATCTGAGACCCAGTTCTGTTGTACACTGGACAGACAGACACAAATCAGTTCCTAATGAAATGGAATCCTAGCTCTGCTTTCTTAGCTGGACCAGCCGCACCCTAAGTGAAAAGTTTTTATAGACAGAAGCTAATGTATTCCAACGGTAAGTTTTGTGCGTCTAGCCTGTGTCTAACCTGAAGGCTGGACACAGGAGTATGTAGAAATCATCCCTAAGTATGCTATCAATAGGCTTTAGTGTGTTCTCTTGACCTGTTTATGGGAGGATGGGCAGTGTCTGGAATATTTTGGTCAATCCACTTATCTTGAACATCACTAATTTCACCAGTGAAAACTCATTTCGGACTCCAGTTAGATAAGAACAAGAATGGTAGCCAAAGCAGGAAGCACTTTAGCATGTGGAAGACCTCCTGGAGAGCTTGTACAAACAGATTCACTGACAGTGATGCTAAATATGGATTCGGTGGTTCTGTGTTCCTACAACCTTCTTGCTGATGGGAGCACGGGTCCCGTGACCTGTAGCTTTCCCTGGAGAGGTACTCAGGGAGTGGTCTTCCTGATTGCGTGCTAGCTGACCACCCTTGCAGGGCGAATTCCTGTAATTTAAAGCAAGTTCAATCTACACCGTAGGGTAGGCTTCTAACAGTCACAGGTTCTTGATTCTCAACAACCCTGCAAGGTAGGCACTCTTAGAATCGTTGTTTCATAGAAGAGAGTCCACCAGAGAGGTCAAGGAACCAGCCCGTGTCGCTCAGCCAAAGTAGCAAAGATTTGATTTGAGTCCAAGCATCTCTGTCAGGGGTCACTCTGTTCTGGAAAGGCCAAAAAGCATAGTAGAGAGTCACTCCCCCCCGGGTTCCCAGCCTGGCCACACCATGCAGGCAAATAGCCTGGGTTATTTCACTTTCTCCTTGCCTCTGTCTCCATCTATACAGTGAACTTGGTGAGTGCCTATCCAAAGGAATTAGGAGTAGCATACAAGGCATAGTGTCTGTGAATTGTGAATGCTTAATGGGGTGTCCTTGGAAAAGATTTAGACTAGAGCCTAGAACAGTAAGCACCAAGTGAATTTTTGCTGCTGTTATCAACAACCATCTCAAGCCTCGAAACTAAATGATCCATTCTTTATTAATTTGAATTTACCTAGGAGCCAGTGGAGGTTTGGGGAGTATCTTGCCCAGATTCTGCTGGCTAGTGAGTGCAGGGCTCCAAAACTCAGCATTTACTCCTGTGCCTATGACTTGTTCTACAATGTCTAGGTTGCCCCAAGAAAGCACTTATTCTGTCCATGGAGTAGAAAGTTTGCCCTTGAAAAGTGCCTTCAGTATCTTTCTCTCTGTAGTATATAAATTGCTCTCAACATATGTGTTCTGAGGACAGCTCTTGGCATATGTATGTTCCTTGTTTCTGTTTCATTTCTGGCTTAATCCTGGGTTCAACGAGCTGCTCCCTACAGGCAGGAGAGATTTTCGTTTGTGATAAATTTGTCTGGTGTGGATTTTTGAAATCTCACAGAGATGAGATTTTCCTCTTTGAGACTTTCAGCCTCACGAAGATGAGAAACACGAGGATGTCGGTAATGTGGCTTGGTTAGCTCTCGAACCTACTAGATCTTTCCTTTGCCTGTCCCTTAGGTTTTCTTTGAGTACAAATTAAGCTGAAGCTCAGTGTTCATGATGACTTAAATGGTAATTACTATTTGTTTTTTTAAGGACTGCGAATTTGGGGTGGAGGACTAGTGAAGAGAAGAAGCACAGGACACACACAGGTATTTAATGTCGCGATTTATTGCCAGCATGCCTTGCTGGAGAGGAAGGTTGATATAAATAAAGGTGGAGATGAGCTGGAGCTGCACCCAGGGGCCACTGGGGTGCGTTGTTCCATGGTTTCCCCACCTTGTGTTTTTAGTCGTGTCCGACTAAACGAACTTGCTCAGTCGTGTCTGACTCTTTGCAACCCTGTGGACTGTAGCCCACCAGGCTCCTCCATCCATGGGGATTCTCCAGGCAAGAATACTGGAGTGGGTAGCCTATCCCTTCTCCAGGAGAACTTCCCAACCCAGGAACTGAACTGGAGTTTCCTGCATTGAAGACGGATTCTTTTAGGGTCTGAGCCACCGCAGAAGCCCCTTTCTCACGTTAACCGCCCTGATTTCTTGTAAGGATTTACTGAGACGCATGTCTTCTGCTGCAACTGTGACGCTTCCAGACACAGGACAGCTCCAGAAACTCCATCAGGTCCCACCTCTCCTGAGGCAAAGGCAGTGACATCCTCAGGCAGGGTTCACAGACATCTAGGAGGTGATGCCCCAGAAGTGAAGTGAAGTCGCTCAGTCGTGTCCGACTCTTTGCGACCCCGTGGACTGTAGCCCACCAAGCTCCTCTGTCCATGGGATTCTCCAGGCAAGAGTACTGGAGTGGGGTGCCATTTCCTTCTCCAGGGGATCTTCCCAACCCAGGGATCGAACCCAGGTCTCCCGCATTGCAGGCAGACGCTTTAACCTCTGAGCCACCAGGGAAGCCCCAGGGCCACCGTTAAAGGGACAGCCCTCGCCATGTTCTCACTCCTGTCCTTGCAAAGCTGCTGCTGCTAAGTTGCTTCAGTTGTGTCTGACTCTGTGCGACCCCATAGATGGCAGCCCACTAGGCTCCTCTGTCCCTGGGATTCTCCAGGCAAGAACACTGGAGTGGGTTGCCATTTCCTTCTCCAATGCATGACTCTGTCCCTGGGATTCTCCAGGCAAGAACACTGGAGTGGGTTGCCATTTCCTTCTCCAATGCATGAAATTGACAAGTGAAAGTGAAGTCACTCAGTCGTGCCTGACTCTTAGCGACCCCATGGACTGCAGCCCACCAGGCTCCTCCGTCCTTAGGATTTTCCAGGCAAGAGTACTGGAGTAGGTTGCCGTTGCCTTCTCCCTTTGCAAGGCTAGGTGGGCCTAAAAGATTTTAGCCAATCCGGCATCTTGAATTCTCAAATTTCCCTAACAAGAGCCCATCCATGGCATTAGTTATGGTTACCAGCAAGGCTTGGAGAAGGGAATGGCAATCCACTCCAGTATTCTTGTCTGGAGAATCCCATGGACAGAGAAGTCTGGCGGGCTATAGTCCATGGGCTCACAAAGAGTTGGACACGACTGAGCAACTAATGCAACTCAATACAACTACAAAGGCTGGTGGGCAGATCAGGCTCTCGGGGGGTGGGGGGGCCGGGGGGGGGAGTGTACCACCTCCTTGGGACTGGCCCGCTGACCACCCCACAGGCTGAGTCCTGGTCAGGACAGCTGACCGCCCTGTAGCCGGAGTTCAGCTGGAAGGCAGCTCCTCACGCCAGGGTCCCACCACACAATGAAGCTTTTAAATGAATTGTAGGTCTCACGACATGGAGATCAAGCTACTGTTAAGATAAAAAGTCATGGAAAGTCCCCCAGGGGCCTCTGGAATTTCCAAGCTGAGGATCTGGGGACCATGCTGTCCTGTTTGGTTTTGGCCCTGAGCTCACCGCTGTGCCAGGGCCGAGCTGGACCTGGTCATTCTCACTTTCCTGCTCCCATCAGTCACCATCCAAGTGGTTTCTGAGACAGCAGTCCTAGGCACCACCAGAGGAAGACAGCTCTGTTCCTTCTCCAAGGGGAAGCGCAACTATCTGCTAGGAGTCTTGAGGCCTTTGATGCTGGAATGTTCTAGAAGAGAAGCCCCCAGAAACCTGCTTTTTCTCTCATACACTAAAGTAGGGATCGGAGGTGTTTCACTTGACAGTTGCTTTGAAATACGTTATGTCTGAACCAAGCTTATCTTATCAAGGGCTCTCCGGTGAAGACAGATGGCAGGACAGATGGGCCCGTGCAAGTCCCAGCCAGAGATCTCGAGCTTCCCTCTCCCAACACACCAGCCAATGGTGAGTGGTCCTGATGCTGGAAAGCTGTTTCTGGGTGAGGGGGCTGATGGGGGAATGAGTCTCTGCCTCCACACTCCAAGTCTAGGCTCCTCACTATGACTTTCTCCAAGTGTGTTTGAAAAACTAAAACATTTGAACAGTCCCTTGGTGGTTCCTTCTCAACTCATCTAGGGAGCCATCTCACTCACAGTTACATCATGCTGCTGGACACAGAAAGACCCCGGAGATGTTTGCTCATGGGTGTCATTGGTTTACCAGTATTAATCCAGATTTCAACTCTGTAAAGCCTTTGGTCCATGAATTCCCTGGGCTCCTTAAAATAATTAGAAGTGGTTCTTGAGCTAAACTGTCCAGTGTGGTAACCACTAGCCACCCATGACTATTTGAATTCATTTAAAATGAAGTCAAATTTAAAATGCAGTTCCCAGCCTCACTAGCCATATTCCAAGTGTTCAGCCGCCGCGTGTGGCTTGTGGCTGACATACTGGACAGCGGAGGGGGGACTTCCATCATTGCAGAAAGTTCTATTAGACGGTGCTGGGCTATAGGCACTCAGCTTTCAGAATGAGAGGCCATCGAAAGGGTAGAGGTTTTACAAAAAGCTGCTTTCCCTGGTGTCCCTGACTCGGGGCATTTTCCTGTTCTGATGGCTTCTCTGAGTGGCCACAGATGACTGCGTCCCTGTTACAAGGGACCGCTTGAAGCAACAGGAGTTTTCACTGCAGTATATACTCAAGTAATGCCAAAACTATCCTTGGGAGAAAATATACATGCTTTCTTAAGACTTTCTGATGGAAATTTCCTCTTTTGCTTTTAGATTCAAAAAGCAGTGATGCTGATACAGCTTTCTTCCAGGAAGAAGTGATTGCTGGGAACTTAATGGTGAGCCCTGTCTTTCGTAACGAAGGGACGGAGTTGGGGCTTGGGGACAGGTGAACATTCCCGTGCCCGGCATGTTCCTCCAGGCCCGCTTCTGAGGCTCACTCTTTGCTAACACCGCCCCTCAACTCTCAGCAGCCCCCATTCAGATCCCCTAAGGCAGCAAGTTGCCCCTTCTCAGGTTAGCGCTTACAGCCCAGGATCGAGCCTATCTTACCGAACCTTTGTCAACATTGAGTGCTGCTCCCTCTGCACACAGAGCAACCCCAGCTGTGGTTGCCAGTGCCCCTTTGGCCTGGACAAAGCTCGCCGTGGGGAGAGCTGGGTTCTAGGTCGGTCGCACCCCGTAGAGACACTGTCACGGGGCAGTGCTCTGGGGCGTGCCTCCGGGTCAGCCCTCGGGATGAACAAGAACGCACAGGACAGAATCCAGCCTGCCCCCTGGGTCAGATGCCGGAAGAGCTGGCCTGTGGTTTTCCTCTAAACTCACTTCTTTCGTAGAGAGGTTTCCCATGCACCCAGGTGTGGCCTGTCGTGTCTAACTAGAATCGGGGGGTGGCCCTGGGCGAGGAGAGGGCTGCTTTTGGAGGTATTTCATGGGAGTGGTAGTGAAGGGGAGTAGGCAGTCGAGGTGCCAGCCTTTCCCTGGGGTGTTCATGTTACCCCCATGCCAGCTGCAGCCCCGGCCCTGACTCCCCCTCCCCCCGCCCCCAGGCCCAGTGCAATGCAGAGACCGAGGCCTGTTTCCAACGCACAGCAGGCGAGGGGCAGGAGAGGCCAGTCCCTGTCCCCTGAGCTGGACAGGGAACTTCTTTCTTCATTGTTGTTTTTTCTTTTCTGATTTTATATTTTGGATGCGGCACATGGGATCTTAGTTCCCTGACCGGGGATCGAACCCCTAACCCCTGCAGTGGAAGCACAGTCTTAACCACTGAACTGCCGGGGAAGCCACTGAACTCCTTGTCTCCTAGACCCAGCAACTGGGATCGGTCCTAGCAGCAGCATCCTAAACTCACCTAAGATTATCGATTCTTTCTTTTTTTCCTGATGCTAGTCATATTGTCATAAACTTCTCCAAACTGGTATGTTTTGTCTTTCTATTTCCTTTTGAATTGGTCCCACTGGGTAAATTCCCCAAAGTTGGATCCCAGGTCAGGTAGATTTTCAGAGGGGCTGGAACACTCTGTACTGCTAACAGCAGGAAGTGAGGAAGTAACTCTGAGGAACTCCATGTAAACACATGTACGTTGATGACTGTGCCAGTGTGTTCCCGAATCCCAGAGCTCAGCCGTGCCCAGCAGTGCTCACAAATACTGACTTCTCTCTCGGTGTCAGCCTGCAGTGCCCTGGAGCCCTTCGAAAAATGAGCTGAGAAGGAAGTACTTGACACAAGTGGATATCCTACTGCAGGATGAAGGGTATTTGGAGGTAATCTGTGTCCCTGAGTGTGTCCTCAGAGCAAACCATAGGCTACAGACCCAGTGAGGCGTGATTATGTCTGGTTCACTCCAGAGTCTGTAAAGACCATCTCAGTTTCCAAACTCTTTGGCTCACTCTTTCTGCTCTTCCTGAGCAGACACTGTGGGTCCCCTCAGGCAGTGGAATCGGCTGCCCACCACATTCTGGGCTGCTCACAGGGTCCACTAGGGCCCCAGCCCTTGGGCAGAGGGTTTTGAAGCTGCACAGTTCATCCCGGTTCAGTCATGCTCTGTCTGTGGTTGGGGAGCAGTTCCTGTGGGCTTGATCCTGGGGGATGGGGTGGCCAGAGCTCACACTTAGCAACACCTTTGTTAAAGTCGTTTGCTTTGGCTTCCCTGGCAGCTCAGACGGTAAAGCGTCTGCCTCCAATACGGGAGACCTGGGTTCGATCCCTGGGTCAGGAAGATCCCCTGGAGAAGGAAATGGCAACCCCACTCCAGTACTCTTGCCTGGAAAAATCCCACAGACAGAGCAGCCTGGTAGGCTACAGTCTGTGGGGTCGCAAAGAATCAGATACGACAGCGACTTTTCTCTTTTCTTTTTGTTAAAGTCATTTGCTTTGGTTTCAGCGTGCTGGTTACAGAGAGGGAAAGGACATCTGTGTGACCCTGGCCCCGTCACTGGCCTCGCCCACCAGACCTGCCCGGGGTAAGTGTGACATACAAGCAGACCGTTCACTTTCAGTGGCTTTATGGCACCTTAGCTGGGCACCATCCCCCACCCCACCCCCATGTTCGCTGGGCATGTTTCATCACCATGAACTGTTAGAGACACGTGCGCATCATAGGTACATTATTCCTAAGAAAGGAAGTCCCCTTTCTTGGCATTCTTCTATAAAACAGGCTGAACTCTGTCCTTTCCGTTTCCTTTTTTCCCCTTTCTTTATCCTACCCAACATGCTTTTTCTTCCACCTTTTCCAGAGTCAGTAAGAACTCATGGACTTTTTTTTAATTCACATATTGGAATCTGTTGTCCATTTTCAACCCACGCTCAGCCTGGAGGAGCCCCTTCCACCCTGGCTTTGGGTTCTCTGACCTGTCCCAGGGGTTTCTGAGCCCTTCATCCCCCACCCTGACTCCAGAGTGGCCTCCCTCCTCCTTGATGGTGATGCTTATTTGGTTGGTCACAAAGCACCAAGTTGCTCCAGAATCACAGCACCTGGTATCAACTCTGCTCGACAATGAGCCGAAGAAGGTTCTGGATCTCCAAGCAGCATTTTTATCCTCAGACCTTGTCCCACAGGGGGACCATGCTCAGTGTTATTTGGATTCTATTTTCTCTTCTGATCGTTGTCAGTTTGACATAGAGATGGGGTCATTTTTCCTTCCTGTATTCATCTTTAGAGTTATCCTCATCTTTGTTGGTTTGGTTTCACTTTTTTAATATATAAAACATTTAACATGATTCAAAAGTCAAAGCAGTGCAGAGAGCTGTACTCAGGAGTCCTGTGTCTTCCTCCGGCTTCCCCACTGACTCAGCTGTGAAGAATCTGCCTGCCGATGCAGGAGATATGGGTTCAGTCCCTGGGTCGGGAAGATGCCTGGAGAAGGAAATGGCTACCCATGCCAGTATTCTTGCCTGGAAAATCCCATGGACAGAGGAGTTTGGTGGGCTACAGTCCATGGGGCCACAAAGAGTCAGGCATAACTGAGCGACTAAGCAACAACAAATCCCTTCCCTACACACTCCTGTCGGCAGGCAGGGTCATTATTATCTGGTTTCTAATTAGTCTTTGATAAGGTAACCATTTCTAAACCATCATACAGGGAAGAAAGGCTCCTTTTAGGAAGGTCGGTGGACAGTGAATTTGTTTTGATAGCTAGAAAAAAAATCTCTATTCCCAAATATTTGTGAAATTTTGTTGCTTTTTTTTTGTATTGCTTTAAAAAAAAAATCACAATGTTATACTCCTGAAACTAACATAAGGTTATATGTGAATTATATCTCAGTTAAAACTGATAACTTTTTTTAAAAACCCATGCTGGTCATGATCCAGCCTTCATTTCCCTGATCTCTGCGTGTGAAAGTGTCAGTCGCTCAGTACTGGCCAACCCTCTGTGACCCCATGGACTATAGCCCGCCAGGCTCCTCTGTCCATGAGATTCTCCAGGCAAGAATACTGGAGTGGGTTGCCATGCCCTCCTCCACAGGATCTTGCTGACCCCAGGCTCAAACCCTGGGTCTCCAGCATTGCAGGCAGATTCTTTGTCACGGGAGCCACCAAGGAAACTGATCTCTGTGTGTGGACGGCTGTAAATGGTCACGTGGCTTTGCCTTGTGTGTGTATTCTCCAGGATACTGCGAGGACGTCTCTGAAGACAGCCCTGGTGGTCCACTCCAGCCGCCTCCATCAACCAGGGAGGGTGACACCTCTCACGCCTGCTCAGCAGGCCAGGCCGTGGTGCTGAGGGGTGACGGCTTCCCCTTACAAGGGACCGGTGGTGGCAGCTTCTCAAGCAGCCCCTGCTCCAAGGCGGAGGATGTGTGCAACGCGACACTCAGCGACCTGTATGCAGGCATGCTACACTCCATGAGCCGGCTGCTGGGCGCCAGGCCCTCCTGCATCATCTCCACCAAGACACTCATCGGCCAGAACTGGAGCTCCAGGCGGAGGCACCGATGTAAGGGCAGAATGAACAGAACGAGCTTCCAGGGAGGGGGGCGCTCTCGGCGGAGCGCCCAGGAGAGACGTCCACGCTGCTCCAAGCCCCTGGAGGATGCAGGGACCTTAAGAGATCATGGGAACTTGCCCGATGTTTCTGCCCCTAAGACAGGTTTAAAATCAGAAAGGGCTCTTCTCAAAGTAAACAAACCCCAGATCCATACATTTAGTCCACCTTGGAAGGAGCTTCAGGGAATGCCCTGGAAGCATTCATCATTTACTTACTTAGACTCCAAAGTGGTATCTCCTCTTGATCAGGAAAACAGATTCGTGACCTTAAAGTGGTTGATTTCTCCTGTAAAAATAATTTCCAGACCCAGAATCCTGCAGGGCCAGGCGGGGAGTCGTTTTAAGGAAATTGAGATCAAATTTGACAAGCTTTATGAAGAGTATTGCTTGAGTCCTAGGAAACGGCCCAGCCTGACTTACCTGCCCTGCTCGGCTCGTGGAAGTGGTCCCACGAGCCCTGGTAGCGCCCAGGGCTTAGAAGCCCACAGGCTGAGCAGCCCTCTCTGCAAATCAAAAGCTAAGAGGTTGAGTGAGGCCTTTGAAGGCCTGGGCAGAAGATCCATCAGAGTGGGTAGCTGCCTGCCGAAGAGTGGGTCCTTCTCACTTTCAAAGACCGACCCCACCTGCAGCGTGAGCCGCCCAGAGCAGACTATTGACCTTGTTTGTCTAGGAAGTGATTCGGGAAAGTTTCAGAAATCAGTATCACTCAGCAAAGCCCTTTCAGTACCCAGGGTACAACCTCCAGGCTTGGCCAGGGATCGCTACGATGATATTAAAGAAAAATTTGATAAGCTTCATCGGCAGTATTGCCAAAAGTCGCCTCAGCAGACACAGGCACCTTCAGATAAAGCACGTGCGGGAGTTCAATATCAAAAAGAAGGCTTCTCAGTAAAGTTCAACCCAGACTCTGGCTGTCGGGGTCCCCCAAGCCTGTCATCCTCACCCCAGCAGAGCATAAAAAGCCCCCTGGCTTCCAACATGGTTGGGGCCCCTCCATCTCTAGACGTTGCTCTTGCTGCCGAGTCGGGCCATCAGGTCCCCACAAAGCGATGCCGATTATCAGACCCTCAGGTGCGCGGAGAGGGGGCCAGACCCTGGGGTTTCTCATCTGTGGGCAGAGCCGTGCCAAGGCCCAGGGAGGAGGTCGACTCTTAAAGCCCAAATGGGAAGAGAAGGTGCGTTTCTGTTTGCTAAATGTGGGTGTTTGTCAATTCTTAGGTGTTAATTTTCCAAATGTTCTCCCAAATTCTCTTCCTTCCTCTAACATCAGCATTTTTACACATTTCCCACTAGAATGCACTTTGAGGGTGTTTCTAAAAAGCGTCCCTTAAGACACTATCCGTCCTCGGCAAACTGTCATTTCCAGCTTCTTCATCTCACACTCAGAAAATTGCTATTGGGCGTGAAACTGATCTGGGAGTTGACTCCTCTCTGCTCACTTCTCACTGCTTCGTGGGAACAGAGTAGGAGTCAGCCCGAAGAGAGCCCACAGCCTCCTGCCCTCCACATCGAACCCATCTGAGCCACCACCTCAGCCTCGGTTTTGCTTGTGCGGGTCCCTTAAGCTGAAGCTTTACGCTGTCTGCACCATTTTCTCCAGAGACAAGCTGAGGAGGGGGTGGACAGGCTGCTGTGAGTTCCTAAACTTCCTCAGGTGGGCGCCACCTTTCCCAGCAAGCGTTTCAGCGCGCCACACGTGGGGCTCCTGACAATGCATCTGAGTCCATGTCACTCCACAGGCTGATGGGATCTGACTGGGTTTGGTTTGGCAGCTCCTTCCAGAACTACCATACAACATGCTTAACTGTTTTCTGTATTTTTTTCTTCTTTCAGTTCAGTTCAGTTGGTCAGTTGTATCCAACTCTGTGACCCCCATGGACTGCAGCACGCCAGGTTTCCCTGTCCATCACCAACTCCTGGAGCGCGCTTAAACTCATGTCCATCAACTCAGAGATGCCATCCAACCATCTCACCCTCTGTCGTCCCCTTCTCCTCCCACCTTCAATCTTTCACAGCATCAGGGTCTTTTCCAATGAGTCAGCTCTTCACATCAGGTGGCCACAGTCTTCTAGCTTCAGCTTCAGCACCAGTCCTTCCAATGAATATTTAGGACTGATTTCGATTGACTGGTTGGATCTCCTTGCAGTCCAGGGGACGCTCTACTTAATATTCTCCGCTAAATATTATATATTTATTGAGGAAAAGGACCAAATCTTCATGAGCTGTGAGCCCAACCTCCATGCACCAGGCTGTGTTGACCCCTTTTTACACCTTCCTTCTTTAAGGCCCACTTGAACCCTTTGTTTAGACAGATTCTGTCCAATGGGCGGTGCTAGTTCGTCTTTTTATAGGAAATGTGGTCGTGTGTGTGTGTGTGTGTGTGTGTGTGTGTGTGTGTTCGAGCTGTGCCAGGTCTTATTTCCAGCATGGGAGTTCTTAGTTGTGGCACAGGTGTGTGTGTGTGTGTGTTCCAGCTGTGCCGGGTCTTATTTGCGGCATGGGAGTTCTTAGTTGTGGCACATGGGGTCTA
>SJYQ01030930.1:0-11928 GCA_006410935.1 Redunca redunca
ACTGTCTTCTGGCAATATTGTCAGTAAGTTTTGAGATATTTCTTTTTTTTTTTTTTTTGATAGATAAACATAAGGCTGTGGTGGTGATATATGCAATAGGTGCTTAATTTTTTTCTTGTGAGGGAAGCGTTTGTATTAAAATAAATAGCATAGATTTCATTGATGTGATGGAAGATGTGATGTGATGGATAGCTAATGGTTCTTCTGCTGTAGATGCCATCATTAAAGTGACATTCGTAATAAAAAATGAAGCCATTTTTCATGGAACATGGCTTCTGAGGACAGTATTAGTTTATGAGTAGAGCATACACATCACATACAGGTAGGACCCAGATAGTCAAGCTAAAAGATGTGATATAAACTTTGATGCACATAATAGATGCTCAATAAATATTTGCTGGATGAATCAATGCATGCATTCTCTTGTAAAAAAAAAAAATCAGCTTTATTGAGGTATAATTTACATACAATAAGATTCACCAGTTTGAAATGTACAGTTTAATGAGCTTTGATAAACACATACAGTTGCGTAATCACCACGACCGCTTTTGTTTGTTTAAATGGTGTGTTATCTCTTAGCTGTTGGTTAGCAGAGTGATCAGTTGGGAATGCTGTGAAGTTTCTATGTTTAGAATCAATACTGGTGAGATCAGAGTGAATACTAGAGAGTCAGTGTGCCAACTTTGTAGGAAACAGCGGGAACTATAAGTGTTTACTGGTGAGGTGCATGAGAAGAGAGGTAGAGATGGGAACACTTGTCAGATCAGCAGAAAGATAAATTCATGAGGAACCTGGTTTTCATTACTTTTTAGGACAGGGATACACTGGGGGGAAAATAAAAATTACCTGAAAATTTGTTAATGACTTGAACTTTTATTTTTGTATCTTTTTGGAAATGGTAGCTCTTGAAATATGAAACTTAACATCTTTGGCTATACTTAAGGAGTACTTTACACATTATAGTTGTTCAAATAATTCTGAAGGGTGGGGATGCCATAAAATGATTAAAGGCCTTGCCCTTCCACCTGCGATAGAATATCCTTAGTGTTAATCTCTAACTTGTTTTAGCTAATATTCCACAAAGGGAATGCATTAGGTAGGAATTGCATCTTGCTGGGGAAACATAGATTGTCTTTTCCTTCTCTTAATCTCTCAAGTCACTGCACCTGTCCCAATCTGCTTTAGGACGAGTCCCTGTCTTAGAAAATGCTTGAAACCACTTTATCTGAACTGCTAGAAGACACATGTTTGTCTTGACCCCTCATATTATTTTTTTTTCCCACTGCATGGCATGGGAATGCAGGGTGTTAGTTCCCCAGCCAGGGATTGAACCTGTGCCCCCTGCAGTGGAAGAGCAGATTCCTAACCACTGTACTGCCAGGCAAGTTCCTTTCTTGTTTTTCCTTAGCCGTGCTGTTTCTGTATGTTGACTCTTATATAATTCTCTTCTCCCACCTTTGAATCTTGATAGTGGAAACCGGTTTGACCCTCCATATACCATTCCTGCTGCTGCTTAGTCACTCAGCCATATACCATTAGGAGATGATAAATTAAAATACCAGTCTACCAACTCAACATTTTAGGTGGTGATAGAAAATAATAACTACGAGGTAGTCATTATCCTCTTTGTCCATGAGGGAGCTGAGCTCAGAGCAGTTACTGCCAGAGCTGGTGAGGGGCAGACTTGATTTCAGCTCAGATATGATTGATGCTCAAGTTTAGAATCTTTCTGTTTATCACACCGTTGTTTTGGAGTTGGGACAGCAAGAGAAGTGCTTGAAAATACCATATAAAAATATGTTAAAAGATAACAAGCATTGCTAAACTTTTTAGGCATTGCTATTTTCATGTATTCCTTTTTTAATTTCTAGAGGTGCCTCCTTACATTCTAAGGACTTTATAGCTTATCTTTTATTGCATAACTCCCTTTCTAGACCTCTTATTCTTTATGAACATGGTACTTTGTAGTCACTGGTTGCTTGACTCACCCTTTCCCCTATATTATATGTTTCTGAAAACTTCCACCAGGTTAATTTGTCAGTCAAGTCCTTCCATATTTGCATGTGCTCCTCTGTTGCCATTTTATCTGGACAGAGTGATATTTTTAAAACATGTTACTAAAAATTCACACACACAAAAGAAACATTATTACAAGTTTTTATTGAAGTATGTAGTATTTATATGTAGGAAAGTACATTTAAGAGTACAACTTAATGATTTTTTTCACAAACTGAATATACTCATGTAACCAGCACCCAGATCAAGAAACAATGTTACCGGGACGGAGAAGAAGCCCCTGTTGAGTTCCCTTCAGGTTCTTGCAGCCCTTCCACCCACCAAGGGTAATCACCATCCTGACTTCTGTTAGATCCGTTTTTGTACTTTTGTGAAAATGGAATCATACAGCATATACCCTTTTGGGTCTGCCTCCTTTTATTCAGCAGTATGTGAGTCTGTAGAAACTTTGATTTCTTTGGCTGTTCTGGGTCTTCATTGTTGCTCGAGGGCTTTCTGTAGTTGGGGTGAGCGGGGGTTACTCTCTGGTTGAGCTGCGTGGGCTTCTCATTGCAGTGGCTTCTCTTGTTGCAGACCACAGGCCTTAGAGCACATGGGCTCAGTAGCTGTGGGGAACAGGCTTAGTTGCCCCTCAGCATGTGAAATCTTCCTGGACTAGGTATCGAACCCATGTCCCCTGTGTTGGCCAGCGGATTCTTAACCACTGGCACACAAGAGAAGTCCTGCAGAAACTTTTAATGGTTTTAACTTTCTTTGAGACTTAAATAAAATCCAAATTCGAACTCTATCTTGGCCTGTAATGCTTTGTATAACCTGGCCCCTGGGTACCACTTCATCTTATGTTAGTTTCATGATCCGTTATGCTTCTCTCACACTAACTGCTTATTTATTTTTAAACACAAGTTCTTTTCCTGTCTCAGGGCCTTTGTACATGTGGCTCTTCCTTGAACACTCTCTCCCCTGCACTTTGCCTGGCTGCTTCCTTCCAGCCTCAGCTTATGATTCAGAGATACTTTTCCCTCATCTTATCTTGGCGATACTTTTTTCCTCATCATCTTATCTTGCTAGTCCTTTCCCGTTATTCCCTGTTACTGGCTTCTGTTGCCTCCCTTTATAACACCTGTTACAATTATAATGATATATCTGCTTGCCTGATTATTATCTGTCTTCCCCAGTAGACTTCACAGGGGCAGGAAACTCATCTGCTTTGATCACCTAGTACGTAACACAGTGACTGACATGTAGTAGGTATTTAATAAATATTTAATGAGCATATTCACAATTTAGCACATTTCCACTATCTTTTGTCCTTTTCTCTCTTTTGCTGTTTAATTATTTCATTTTTTCCATCCTTCAGGGCTCAGCTCAGTTCCTCATCTTTGACGTCTGTCCTGACTTTGCAGTAGTGTTTCTTCTCTAAAATTCTGACATTTATTGCTGATACTCCTCAAGTTCTTGGTTAAGTCACACTAGCTTGTATTTCCTTAGTCAGGTCAGAAGGTTCTTACTTTCTCAAAAATCTTGTGGCTTGTAATGCTCATACCCTTCGTGTTCTTGGTTAATTTGTTTAGTTCGTATCTTAATTAATTAATTTGATCAGAAGGTTCTTGATCAGAAGCTGGGTTTGTCTTAACTGGTACTCACCTCAATTCCTTTCACTGAATTTTGCACATACTAGACCCTCAGAGTTTTAGGTGATTGATCATAATGATGCTTATGTATAGGTAACAGTTTAATTTCTTAGGCTTATTAATATTTTAATGAGAATTCTGCTTAGTGTTTTCTCTAATTGAAAGGCCGAGATGCCCCAATTGCTTCAGGTGAGAAGGTACAGGAGTCCGTTCATGGTGCAGCTACTTCTTTGCAATCTCACTGGCAAAGAAGTGTACAGTTTCTTCCTGGAATGACCCTTAATCAAGTGTTTGTCTAATGCTCAGATTAAGCTCTTAACTGAAATGAGATACTGGGTATACACCTCATTTGAATTACTTTGTTGAATAACATTTTATTTTGATATCAACAAAGAAAAATTTAAGTCACTTAAATCTGTTTAAAGTCACCTTCTCTGACTTGCCAATAAGCTCTCTCAGTAGTTATTCTTTTTTATTAAATAATGGTAGAAAAATGTGGGACTTCCTTGTTGGTCCAGTGGTTAAGATGCTTCCAATTCAAGGGGATCCCACATGCTTCCCAGTGTGGCCAAAAAAAGAAAAAAGGTAGAAGAATGTATGTATGAATTTCCTATGTGTTTAAGCCAATTTAAGTGCAAATTTGAATTAGTAGTAACTGGGAGAGTTTAACTTAATATAAGTGTAACACAATTGTGTGATAAATATAAATCTGTTTTAAGAGATATCTACTATATATTCTAAGTTTCTTTTCTTCTTTTTTGGCTGGCTGTGCGGCGTTGGGGATTGACTGGGGATTGAGCTCGGGTCCTCATCAGTGAAAGCACAGTCCTAACCCTACTGGGCTGCTTGGGAATTCCTGATACTATGTGTTTTAAAGCTGTGATCACTTGACTTTTCTGATGGAACTATATCAGAAGATTATAGGGTAGCTTAATAAATGTTTTTATGGAGTTATTGGACAGAGATGTTTAGGAAGTTTCTGAGGCACTGCAGTGATTTTTTTACTTTCATAATCTTCTCACTGTTACATTATTCTTTAGCAGTTTAGGAATATTTTATGAAATCAGTCTATTGGTTTTTAGCTTTTACTCCAATTAGGTCAAGATAATAAGTATAGATGAAATGCATTTACATTTATCCATACTTCAAAACAGTAGTAAACTTCAGTAATCAGAAGTTTCTTTTGAAGTGTGAAGAAGCAAATGATAAGCTGTGGTGAATTCACTAAAAAAAATTGTTTTCAGAATATATTACAAAGTTAGTATATATTCAACCTAATCTCCTATACTTTACACATTCACTGTAGAATTGTTCATAACGTTGGCTTCTAAGCATCATGAGATCTCGAAGTACATTTCTGAGTCATTAGATTTTATTCAAATAAAGCTTTATTAATGTGGTTTATTGTTTTCTGATTCTTTGACAGATTATTCATTTGTGTCTTATTTTCATACTTTGACTGTTTTGGTTAAATAGCACCTTACCTTATAATAAGATTATGTAAAACTCTATGATTCCAGTTCTGTAGCCTCAGAAAGCCTTCATTTCCCCATTTTTAAGATGGTGAGAGTGGTTGTGAGAATTAAATAATTTAACATATAAAAGTCTTTCCTGGTGGCTCAATGGTAAAGAATCCTGCCAATGCAGGAGACATGGGTTTGATCCAGACCTGTGAGTTGAAAATATCCCTGGAGAAGAAGATAGCAACCCACTCCAGAATTCTTGCCTGGAAAATCCCATGGATAGAGGATCCTGGTGGGCTGCAGTCCATGGGGTTGCAAAAGAGTTGAACACAGACTTAGTGACTAAACAAAACAAATGGATAAAAACACTTACTTAGATCATAATGTTAGGGTGGTGGGTCCCTGGTGGCTAAGATGGTAAAGAATCTGCCTGCAGTACAGGAGACCTGAGTTTGATCCCTGGGTTGGGAAGATCCCGGAGAACAGAATGGCAACCCCCTCCAGTATTCTTGCTTGGAGAATTCCATGGACAGAGGAGCCTGGTGGGCTACAGTCCACGGGGTCACAAAGAGTCAGACACCACTGAGGCAACTTAACACACATGCAGTTTACCCAAACTGGTGTGAACCAAATTAAATTTTCAAGAGAAATGGATGTTAATAACCTTATTAAATGCTGTTCCCTCAGAGGCACTCAAGAGAGCAAATATGGAAGCATGATAGTTTAATGGTTCAAATTGAAAACCTTTAGTCATTATCCACAGTACTATTTTCCTGCTTTACATAGATTCAGTACTAATTCAGATTTCTAGTTTTATTACTATATAGTTTTTTAAAAAATATTAATTTTTATTTATTTGTTTGGCTGCACTGGGTCTTAGCTGTGGCATGTGGGATCTAGTTCCCTGATCAGAGATTGAAACTGGGCTCCCTTCATTGGGAGCATGGAGTCTTAGCCACTAGACCATCAGGAAGTCTGTCTGAAGGGTATGTGTAAGGGAATATGACTGCTTTTTAAAAACAGTTTCCAAAATGAATAGTTATATATTTATTTTAATGAGATTTCCAAACTGAAATATTTGATATACTTCTTTTGAACTTGACTTCCCTGGTGGCTCAGACGGTAAAGCGTCTGTCTACAATGTGGGAGACCCGGGTTCGATCCCTGGGTTGGGAAGATCCCTTGGAGAAGGAAATGGCAATCCACTTCAGTACTATTGCCTGGAAAATCCCATGGACAGAGGAGCCTGGTAGGCTACAGTCCATGGGGTCGCCAAGAGTCGGATACGACTGAGCGACTTCACTTTCACTTTTGAACTTATCTATAGAACATATTTCATGTTCTTAATCCTGTTAAGTCTTCATTTGGGGGAATTATACTTAATTTTTGGAGATAAGTCTGGTGAATGAAGTGAATAATCAACATTATGTTGGTCATAAATGAGATGTAATTCTCAAGGTGGAAACTAGGATTTTTTTGTGTGTATGAGGCTTGTCTTTAAGAATCTTAGAAATGAAGTTTCAAAAAGGTTTTGAGCCTTGGCGGCATTGTTGAAAGCAAAACTTGCTTCCCAAGATGACTTGTATAACACTACTCATTTTGACCCTCTAAAAATAAAAATAATTACATGAACTTATTTAACTTGTATTATGATTGAGTGGAAACTCTCCCTAATGAAAGCATTATTTTGTATTAATATTAACATGGTTTTATTTGTAGCCTTTTAAAAATTAATCTTTTTTTTTTTCTAAAAAAGAAAGTTTTTGAAAAGGGGGAAAAGGAACATTTTTAGTGTGCTGAGAGTCACATCTGTATGGGAACAGATTTGAAATTAATTTTGAAAGAGATGGGAATACCAGACCACCTGACCTGCCTCTTGAGAAACTTATATGCAGGTCAGGAAGCAACAGTTAGAACTGGAACAACAGACTGGTTCCAAGTAGGAAAAGGAGTACGTCAAGGCTGTATATTGTCACCCTGCTTATTTAACTTCTATGCAGAGTACATCATGAGAAACGCTGGGCTGGAAGAAGCACAAGCTGGAATCAAGATTGCCAGGGGANTGTCACCCTGCTTATTTAACTTCTATGCAGAGTACATCATGAGAAACGCTGGGCTGGAAGAAGCACAAGCTGGAATCAAGATTGCCAGGGGAAATATCAATAACCTCAGATATGCAGATGACACCGCCCTTATGGCAGAAAGTGAAGACAAACTAAAAAGCCTCTTGATGAAAGTGAAAGAGGAGAGTGAAAAAGTTGGCTTAAAGCTCAACATTCAGAAAACTAAGATCCTGGCATCTGGTCCCATCACTTCATGGGAAATAGATGGGGAAACAGTGGAAACAGTGTCAGACTTTAATTTTTTGGGCTCCAAAATCACTGCAGATGGTGATTGCAGCCATGAAATTAAAAGATGCTTACTCCTTGGAAGGAAAGTTATGACCAACCTAGACAGTATATTCAAAGGCAGAGACATTACTTTGCCAACAAAGGTCTGTCTAGTCAAGGCTATGGTTTTTCCAGTGGTCATGTATGGATGTGAAAGTTGGACTGTGAAGAAAGCTGAGTGCTGAAGAATTGATGCTTTTGAACTGTGGTGTTGGAGAAGACTTCTAAGAGTCCGTTGGACTGCAAGGAGATTCAACCAGTCCATTCTGAAGGAGATCAGTCCTGGGTGTTCACGGGAAGGACTGATGCTGAAGCTGAAACTCCCGTACTATGGCCACCTCATGCGAAGAGTTGACTCACTGGAAAAGACTGATGCTGGGAGGGATTGGGGGCAGGAGGAGAAGGGGACGACAGAGGATGAGATGGCTGGATGACATCACTGACTCGATGGACGTGAGTCTGAGTGAACTCCGGGATTTGGTGATGGACAGAGAGGCCTGTTGTGCTGTGATTCATGGGGTCGCAAAGAGTCGGACACGACTGAGCAACTGAACTGAACTGAACAATAAAGTGAAAGGTATTTTCCCACTTACCAAGGCATTATTTGTATAGACTTTCTGCAGAGGCTAAAGAGTTCAGATAGAAAAATGACAGCATTTTCCTGTTTTTAAACATGAAATCTCTACTTTCGTCCAGTTTCAAGCATTTAACTGGAAAAGTTTAATGCTGAACAAGATAATAGAAGGAGTTTTGGCTCTTTAAACCTTGAAACAGATTTGTCACAAATACACTGTCTCTTTCTAACTACCTGGGATAATTTATCTGGTGTAGGCCATCTGAGTGATTTATATCTAATATCAATGAATCAGCAGCTATTTAATAGTTTTATACTTGAAAATTTTTCTAGGGATTCTTTCTTACTGAGGACTAATAATAAAACTTTGCATTTACTGTGTTCCAGCCACTGTACTTAAGTGCTTTTTATATCTTTATTTAATCTTCCTCTTAACCCTTTGGGGGTAGATACTGTTAATTATCCCCATTTAATAGATGAAAAAGCCTTAAGATATGAGCTCAGTTTGCCCAAAGTCAACACAACTGGTGAATGCCAAGCTAGGTTTTGACTCTGTCTTTGCTCTTGAAAATTACATTGCTTAAACCAGAAGACGAGATGATTTTATGAACTATGTGCATTTAAGATCTTTATTACCTGAGTAAATGAGGTCAGCTTTGGCTTTTGTTCCTTAGGATAGGAAGAATACCATTTTTAGGTCTTGATAAACTTAAAGATACAGTAAATGTCTTTAACATGAAAGACTGTTATGGAATATACAGAAGCTAATTGAAGACAGAGGATATAACAAGTGTAGTCAGGCTGTTTGTGTAACAAAGTAATGGACCGTGGTAAGTTTATGTCAGGAATACCAATTTTTTAATGCTTTCTACCACAGCTGTCCTGGAGTGCAGTATGGGATGGTTTTAATATAATTTGATAAAATTATGTAATTCTTAACATTTGCTGAATTTTTTTTGGAGTAGGAACTTGAGGACTGGTGATTATGTTAGACTTTTGTTTTTAAGTCTCCATTCCAAGGATCTAGTAGTATGTTGGAAAACTAGATGGGTGGATAGTGAGGCAGTTAATGGAACAAGGAGAAATAAGGGAACAGGGATAAAATTTCAGATTATAAAGAGAGGTAAGAGGGGTGGGATCTGAGCAGAAATATTGGAGGATAGTAGTCGTTCACTACGTAGGTGCAATCCCCAGGGAAGCAGAGAACCTTTAGAGAAGAGGAATGGTGAGGAGACAAAGAACACAGGTTTCAGTTACATTTTTGGTCAGTTTCACATTAAATTTAAAAGCCAGGAATTTTGTGAATTTTATTCATTTTATAGTTCTGGTGTTATGTTTGATCCAAGCCTAATTAATGTGGAGAAAACAAAAAGACAAAGGAAGTGCAGTATATAGCCTGTGTTCTTAAGGAATTTAGAATTCTCATTGGGGAGACAGTACGTAGTTTTTAAAATAGTTCTGCAAGTCTTGGAGCATATATAAATGCCAAAATGGGGGATGTAGACTTGTGGTTCCAGAGCTTGGTTTTCATAAAACCAGTCATATTTCAAAAGAGGTTTTTGTTTTCCAAGTAAGGACATGAAAATGAAAAACAATTTTCTCATCTAATACCACCATTTTGTATTAGATGAGTTTTTTGTATTGAATAATTTAGCCTCATGAAAAGTTTACTTGGGTGGGTTTTGTGTGTGTGTGTGAAAATGCCATTGGATCTGTTGTACAACAGCACTGCTCTGGGAGGTCTGGTATGCTATTAACATATCAAAATGATAGGTCTTAGTTTACTGAGATGAGTCTGGGCTGAAGTGGTCAGTGAGCTTCATGGAGGCAGTTAGACTGGAGTTTACAGTGATGGAAGGGCTTCCCTGATAGCTCAGTTGGTAAAGAATCCTCAGTGCAATGCAGGAGACTTGGTTCCATCCCTTGGTCGTTAAGATCCCCTGGAGAAGGGATAGGGTCCCCACTCCAGTATTCGGGCCTGGAGAATTCCAGATTGCAAACAGTCAGACAGGACTGAATGACTTTCACTTACAGTGATGGATTTGGATAGGATTTGAATAGGCAGAAAGGAAGGGGATAGGTTTCCAGGCCTCAGCAAAGCAAGAGCAAAGACACTGAGATTGGAACAAAGTACTACTTATTGTTTGGTCCTATAATAGAGTTTAGATTATGGACTAGGAGGAGATAAGATTAGTGAGGTAATGCTCAGTCAGATTATAAACAGTCTTGAGAGTTATACTGAGGAATGTGGATTTGATCTTGCCAACATTTGGGAATCATTGAAAGTTTTGAGTAGGACCATGACTTGATAAACTTGGAATTATAGGCTGATTAATCAGGAGTGGCTTCCCTTGTGGCCCAGCTGGTAAAGAATCTGCCTGCAATGTGGGAGACCTGGGTTCAGTCCCTGGGTTGGGAAGACCCCCTGGAGAAGGGAAAGGCTACCCACTCCAGTATTCTGTCCTGGAGATTTCCATGGACTATACAGTCCTTGGGGGTGGAAAAGAGTCAGACACAGTTGAGCAACTTTCACTTTCATTATGTAGATTGTTAGAAAGGAGGCCAGTTAAGAATTGTATTAGAAACTCATCTGTGAACACTATTGAGACCTGAATTTTGGGAGTGAAAACTGAAAGAGGGGGATATGTTGGAGAGAAGTTTTGAAGATAGAAGAGATAGGACTTACTGATGATGTAGAGAAAGAAAGAAATGATAACTCTAAGATTATAGTACTGGTAACACTGAGGAACATTTGTGATATTAATTAACTCTGATGTTGGGGAAAGGGGCAGGATGCAGGCTTTTGCCTCGAATTCTCTGCAGGCTACTTTACATCTCTGTGTTTTTACGACTCCATTTATTTGAGATATGTTGAGAATCTCTGATACTGCCCTGGGGTTGAATTGGAAGGTTTCCTCTATTATGGAAGTAGTAATTACTGGGGGTCGGGGGGAAGGTACGTTTCAAAACACTAAGTTCTTAGTTATGGACATTATACCACAAAAATAACATCGTCATTAGATTATCAAGTGCAACAGAATTTTTGGAACACATTTTTCCTTTAGAATTTCTTAAAACAGAATTTGTCCCGTGTATATTAGCAGTGTAGCAATAAACTTGTTCACCTTAGATGGCTTAATTTATAATAATATTAGTTGAAATAGTCTTCCAGTTTCTGTTATTGCAACAAGTTTTAGTAGAATGTATTCCCTGATATTTCCTTAGCATCTGCTGTGTTGATACTTCTTTACAACTACCTCATGAAACAGGTAGTTATTCTACTTTATAGAGGGGGAAACTGAAACTCATAAGGGCTTGAGAAATATCCCTGGGGGACTGGTAGGGTTAGGACTCTAGATCACCATGACGGAAAACATGTGTTCGTTCAGTTCAGTTCAGTCGCTCACTCGTGTCCGACTCTTTGTGACCCAATGGGCTGCTGGACTGCAGCGCGCACCAGGCCTCCCTGTCCATCACCGACTTCCAGAGTTCACTCAGACTCATGTCCATTTGAGTCAGTGATGCCATCCAGCCATCTCATCCTCTGTTGTCCCCTTCTCCTCCCGCTTTCAATCTTTCCCAGCATCAGGGCCTTTTCAAATGAGTCAGCTCTTCCCATCAGGTGGCCAAAGTATTGGAGTTTCAGCATCAGCATCAGTCCTTCCAATGAATATTCAGGACTGATTTCCTTTAGGATGGACTGGTTGGATCTCCTTGCAGTCCAAGGGATTCTCAAGAGTCTTCTCCAACACCACAGTTCAAAAGCATCAATTCTTTGGCATTCAGCTTTCTTTATTTTTTTCTTTTTTTTCTTTTTTTTTTTTTTACATGTTTCAATGCCATTCTCCCATCTC
>SJYQ01030967.1:402-27524 GCA_006410935.1 Redunca redunca
ACACACACAGAGACCACATGTACACACACACAGACCACATCCACACATGGAGACCACATATACACAGAGAGAACACATATACACACACAGAGACCACATGTACACACACACAGACCACATCCACACATGGAGACCACATATACACACACTGACACATAAATATACACACAGACCACATCCACACACACAGAGACACATACACACAGAGACCACATACATACACACACACATACATACATACATACACAGACATGTCTACCGATACAAAGACACATAAACACACAGACATACAAACCACATATACACACACATACATGCTGATACACATATACACAGACACACACACAGCCCACACATACACAGAGACACATTTTTACAGAAACAGACCACACACACACAGAGACACACACATACACAGAAACACCCACAGACACACACGTATACACAGACACATACATAATGACACACCGTACAGACCACATATCCACAGACAGACGCACACAAGCGAGACGTCACACGACACACACAGGTGCACTTGTGTGCGCTGGATTGCTGCCGTCACGTCTGACTCTTCACGACCCCGTGGACTGCAGCCCACCAGGCTCCTCTGTCCGTGGGATTCTCCAGGCAAGAATGCTGGAGTGGGTTGCCCTGCCCTCCTCCAGGGGATCTTCCTGACCCAGGAATAAAGCCCGCATCTCTTAGGTCTTCTACACTGGCAGGCGGGTTCTTTACCATTAACACTACCTGGGAGGCTGTACACGCACAGACACATATATAAACACAGGCACACGCATATACACAGAGAGAGGCACATGTATACACAGAGACCCACACAGACACACGCGCGTTCTTCTGAAGCCTTTCGGGTGTGCTGCCCTCGCAGGGCCCTCTGCCCTGAGAGCGTCTGTGCACTTCCAGGAGGAGGCCGCGCCCTGTCGGGATGGCTGTGCAGCTGTCCCCGAGGCCCCTGATTCTTGCGTCTGCGGTCTGTCCCCCGTGTCACCTGGCCAGTTGTGTCCACGCAGCTCCTGTTTTCCTGCAGGACAGGTCCAGTCTAGAGGTAGCCGTAACATTCAGCTGTCAGGCTGCAGCCGCCTGCGACCGGGAACACTGGACCAGTCCGGGGGCCATTCTCTTGTGGCTAGAGTCAGGGACGGTGCCCAGCTGGGCCACGTGCAGGGCACACGTGACACCTCAGGGATGACCTCGGGCACCACCTGGCCTCCCTGGCGATGCGAACGCTGACCCCGTGCTTTCTGGCTCTTCCCCTGCGTCGTTACTGCTCTTTCTCTTTCAACTAATAAGCATCCTTGGAGAGACGCTGGGCCTTGTCCAGTGCCCCATAGATGAGTGTCCCCTGGCGGTGCCTGGCCAGGGTTTACCAGATGGTCCCTGACTCGGGCACACCTGAGGCCTCCTGCTAGACCTAGACGGTGACAGGGAGAACCAGGAACTTGAGGAAAGCCTTCTTCCCGAGGAAGATGGTATTTGCAGGGCAGGTGTCAAACTTGCGGGAAGAAGAGACTCAGAGAAGCAGAAACTCGGGGCTGGAGGAGGTGCAAAGGCAGGAAAGCCTCTACCCCATGCCTCGGCCCCAGGGACAGGGCACGGCTTCCTCTCTACCCCATGCCTCGGCCCCAGGGACAGGGCACGGCTTCCTCTCTACCCCATGCCTCACCCCCAAGGAATAGGGCACGGCTTCCTCTCTACCCCATGCCTCGGCCCAGGGACAGGGCACGGCTTCCTCTCTACCCCATGCCTCGGCCCAGGGACAGGGCACGGCTTCCTCTCTACCCCATGCCTCGCCCCCAAGGAATAGGGCACGGCTTCCTCTCTACCCCATGCCTCGGCCCAGGGACAGGGCACGGCTTCCTCTCTACCCCATGCCTCGCCCCCAAGGAATAGGGCACGGCTTCCTCTCTACCCCATGCCTCGCCCCCAAGGAATAGGGCACGGCTTCCTCTCTACCCCATGCCTCGCCCCCAGGAAGGGGCACGGCTTCCTCTCTACCCCATGCCTCGCCCCAAGGAATAGGGCACAGCTTCGGCATGAGCATAGACTCTCTCTTGCGAGTTTTGATTCTGGCCTGGTTTGTCGTAGTAAAATTTGGTGATTAACTGTTAGAAGGCTGGTTACAACGCAAACGGTGCTGCACCCACGTTACGGGGTAGCTGGCCGCCTGTCCAGAGGATGCAGACGCTGTCCTAGTAAATGGGACGGCCTTTGAGGTGTGCCGCTACATGGAGAGAGTACTCAGAGCTGTGTGTGACTTGCTGCCTCTTGTGGGGAAAAGGGAGGAAATCGCACACACACAATTTATTCCCTGTGGAAAAGCTGGCCTTGGCACCCCTCGGATGGTGACTAGAGTCAGCAGGCTTTCAGAAGAGGGGAGAAAGAAAGTGAAAGTGAAGTCGCTCAGTCGTGTCTGACTGTCTGCGACCCCATGGACTGTAGCCTCCCAGGCTCCTCCGTCCACGGGATTCTCCAGGCAAGAATACTGCAGTGGGTTGCCATTTCCTTCTCCAGGAGATCTTCCCGACCCAGGAATTGAACCCAGGTCTCCGGCGTTGCAGGCAGGCGCTTTACCGTCTGAGCCACCAGGGAAGGCAGAGAGGGGAGAGGGGAATGCTAAGCCTGGGCTCCCGTTGGTGCCTTGTTAGTATATTACTGTATTACATGCTCTTTCTTTTTTTAATTTAAAAGTACATTATTGCTAAAAGTGTTAACCGTTACCTGAGCCTTCAGAGAGTCATAGCCCCTTTGCAGCAGTAATGTCAAAGATCACTGATGACAAATACCTTAGCAAGTATAGTAAGAGGTTTGAAATATTGTGAGAATTCCCAAAATGTGGTACAGAGAAGTGAGTGAATGCTGTTGGGAAAACGGTGCCCATAGACTTGCTCAAAGCAGGGTTACCACTGACCTTCAGTGTGCGTTTAAGACCTTCTCGAAGAAGCTCAGAAGTAGGAGAAAAGCCCACACCTTGAAGCAAGAGCCGGTCAGGCACAGGGACTCAGGGGCCCAGAGAGGCGCCGGCTGGCGGCAGGAGGCCTGGGAGACTGAAAGCTCCACAAAGCAGAGAGAGAGCCAAAGGGTGATAGACGGAGAGAGCAGAGGGAACTCCAGCAGCGCCCAGGCGGCCCAGCACCCAGGGCTCTAGAGGCTGGACCCAAGCGGCAGCGGAGGGATTGCTACAGACGCCACAGGAGAAGCGTCCAGACCTCCAGGCACAGGCCTCCGGACGGAGGGCCACAGGCTTCCTCCCGCGAACGGAGACCCAGCAGCCGGCAGTGTCCACCTGAGACGTCAGCACACAGAAGATCCGAGGGCTTCCTGGGGAGAGGCGGGAGGCGTGAAACGCCGCTGGGCTGGACACTGGTGGGTGGAGGTTCTAAATGTGAAAAGGTCATTTCCAGCGTCTGTGCAGCCAGACTCCTACCCGAGGAGAAAGTGAAAGCATCTCCAGACATGCCACTCTTCAGAAAGCTCAGTCCCCGCGCAGCCTTCTGAAGGCCGAAGGCGCGGGAAAGGACCAAGGTGGGAGCCGAGGACACAGGGCGGCGTGTTGGGGAGTGGAGGGCGGCCGTGCCGCATGCGGAGGACCTGTGTCGGCAGAAGGACGTGGGCTCCAGGGAGGCTGCCAGGAAAGGAGCGGGCCTGACCGGAGAGTCCCCGGCGCTCCAGAGGCCAGGACTCTGCGCCTTCGCTGCTGTGGGGTGTGCGCGCGCTCAGTCGTGCCCAGCTCTTTGTGTCCTCATGGACTGTAGCCTGCCAGGCTCCTCTGTCCATGGGATTTTCCAGGCAAAAATACTGGAGTGGGTTGCCATTTCCTCCTCCAGGGCATCTTCCCTCCCAGGGATCGAACCCACGTCTCCTGTTCAGTCTCTGGGTCACAGGTTCATCCCCTGGTCGGGGGACTGAGATCCTGCAAGCCCTATGGCACAACCAAAAAAAAAAGCCGGTCAGTGACGTCACGGTGAGATCACACTGGAGAATTTTAAAGGTCTGCACGGAAGTTTTGAGCGGAACCAGTGGTGGGACACAGGAAACTATGGAGAGGCAGTTGGCAACTCTGGGAGAATCACAGATAAAGGAGGAAAATGCAGTTGCGATCCACCCCTGCCCAGGTTGCGAGCAGCACTCACATGACCAACAGCACAGGTCAGAGTTGGGGGGCCCGTGGGGAGGGGTGGACGCGGTCCCCTGGGGTGCGGTCCAGGCAGCCAGCAGCGCGAGCCAGCTGTGTGGGCGCGCCAGCGTTGTCAGGCCCTCTTCCCGCCCCCCTCGAGCCCCGGCGTCCAGGGCCGGGAGCTGAGGTGCGGCCTTCCCTTCTGTCGATGCTTTAAGCCTTGCTGGTTTGGAGGGTGGAGTTGAGAAGCCTCCAGTGTCTCATTCTGAGCCACAGGTGGAGTGTCAGCCGTGCAGGGAGGCGGGGGCTGACGTTTGAGTCGGGATCCCAGGGACATCTCTTAATCCAGGAATGCAAAGAATTGAGATGGGATTCACAGAACGTGAAGTCCACCCTTCAGAAGTATAAGTCAGCATTTTCAGTATTAATATACTCGCACAATCATGCAGCTGTCGCCCCGATTCCAGAACATGTCCACACCGCCCTCCCGGGCCCTGGTCCCACCCCGCCCGGCTTCGCTGACCCTGCGCCTCTGTCCGCAGACACCCCTCCTCTGCCCCTCCTCGGGACCGGCCTCGGCGCCTCTGCGTCCCCTCGTTTCAGAGCCTGTCTGTATTGCGCGTGCTTCCAAGCCTACTTCCTCCTTATGGCTAAAGTGCTGGGCTTCTCTTTAGTATCTTGGATGGAAAGCATTCTTCATCTTGCCGTTCCCCCATCCTGAGTTTGTGCAAAAGAGTAAATGGTCACGAAGACCAAGGACAAAAAAGAAGATGCCATACATTCAGAGTTTTTATTCTGAAAAGTTTTCAAGTTCAGACAAGTACAAGAGCGTACCGCGAGCCCCTTCACTGGGGACCCCCACCCGGGTTCCCCAGGCGCGCCCACCTCATGATTTCAGGTGCTCCCGCCCAAGCTGAGCTGCTCCGCCCGGTCAGGGTCTGCCTGGGATCATCAGCGGGAAGTGTCTCCCTTCTCTCCTTGTCCTCACGCCGCGGTGCCCCGGAAGGTCCGGGTCAGTCATTCGTGACGTGGGCCTGCCCGGCCCGGCTGCTGCTGAGACCAAGCTGCCTGGGTGGGAAGTCACGGAGGGAGCCGTGCCCGGTGCAGCCCCGCGCCCGCCGTCCCTGCCAAGGGCGGCATCCGGCGCCTGCTCGAAAGGCGCTGACAGGCCTCTTCGCTGCGAGCTGCCTTTGCACAGGCTGGTCTTTGCTGGCTGGCCGCGCCGGGCCTCTGTCGCTGCGCTCGGGCCTTCTCCAGCTGTGGTGAGCAGGGCTCCTCTCCACGGCTGCGCCAGGCTCGGGAGTGCCGGTGCGTCTGTTACTCAGTGTGGCACATGCGACCCTCCCCGACCGGGGCTGGAGCCCACGGCCCTGCGTCGGCAGGTGGGTTCTTATCCACTGCACCACCAGGGAAGCCCGCAGGGAGATTTTTGTCCTTTGTAATTGGTATTTGTGGAGAGATACTTTAAGACTGAATTTCCCTCACGGTGGCCAAAAGGCCACTTTTTAAATTCCATCATTCAGGCTGCGGGAGGGCCTTTCTCCTCTGCTTTATTCTGTCACTGTGGACGCGTGCACCGTCTCCTGGTCTTCCTGCTACTCGAGTTGTGATTCTGATTCGGGTTGTGATCTGTTTGGTCTGCTGTCATGGTTTCTGTTGGTCTCTAAATCGCCCCTCAGGTGACGTCTGTGCCTTTGGGCATCTCCCTGCCCTTTCTGAGCACTTATTTACTTTCTCGCACAATAACATGGTCTCGGTTCCTTTGTCCCCTGCCTGCCCCCCCGGGAGAGCAGACAGTCCCAGGCTCCAAGGTGAAGAGTGTTTAGAAGCCGGGCCGGGCCCCAGCGCTCGCTCGCTCTGAGGAGTCCGGAGCTCAGCCCCGGTCCGGTCCGTCCGGCACCCCTGGGTCACTCCTTCCCCCTCTCTTTCCTTCGCTGAGAAACTCAGCTCTGCTCCATCCGTCCACCCCTAAGCCCCTCCCGAGTGCTGTCCTTGCTGGGATAGCTGCAAAATGTCCACTGTTAACACTGACCAAAAAAAAGTTTGTATCAAAGCTTTGTCAGAGCGATAAAGTGTTCCTCCTAAAACAGATTAATGTGTTTAGTATTGAAATTTAAGTTGTCGTTTTGAATGTAACAACTGTATAATGAGTTCTAAATATAATTTGCTTCTGAATATAACGCTGCGCTTTCCAGCAAGGCTGTAGCTCACACCTCTGTCTCATGAGAAAGTGTGTGTGCACGTCTGGATTACATGTGTCGTTATTCAGCGTCCATCTCGTGGATTTCAGAGCAGCACCAGAATCAACACTTTCAACTGGTCCAGGCTCCGAAAGCTCAGCTTCAAGAGGAAGAGGTTTCTCATCAAACTCCACCCGGAGGTCCATGTGAGTGAAGTTAGGGGGCCTTCCCCTGCTCAGTTGCTGCTTACTTGTGCACCGTCTCAGCGTAACGCACAGGAGCATGCAAGAACAGGCCGGGTGGCTGGGGACGGGCTCTGGGGAGACCTGCGAGCGGGGCCCGCCTCCGGGTGCGCCGGCAGCCCGGGGTGGCCGATGGCCTGGGAGCGTCCACGGCGGGCGGGCTCCCGGGCTGCTGGGACCCGGAGCTTCACTGCCGCGGCTCACTTTTGGGTGACAACGCTGAAGTACAGGGTGTCTGGCTGTGGTCTGAAGCCCCGCAGCAAGTCAGTGCTGGAGCTTCTGTCCAGCAGGAACGGAGGGTGTTTCCAGTGTTCTGTGTCTTTGACTCAGAAATTGACCCTTCTGTGGTTCTAACTGAGGAAGCCTTGACTTTCAGAAAATAAATGTTCCTTTCTTTTGTGAGTCCATAAGTTAATATTTAAATATAAATTTACTGGAATTAGTAAAAAGGGACAAATGTAAATGTCTATACAGTCTGATGGGAGGAAAAATCTAATACTTGACACAATTCTAAGATGTTCACGGTATTACACGTCCACTGTGCCAGGAAGCTGGGAGACGGATCAGCCAGCCGCTGTGGGAGGGGGGCCTAGGGGCTGCAGCTCAGCCTCACCCCGGAGCCGAGAGCCTGGGCCAGTCCCAGGGGGGGCCGCCCCTAAGCTTCTCAGAGGCAGGGGATTAGCAGGGACTTTGTCAAACCAGGGTCACTGCGACCTGCGTGTTTATTTTGTGCAGAAAGTGTGGACAGACAGCTTAATTGTTTGTTATTCAAATATTTATTACGAGAAGTGTAAAGAACGCCAAGAACACTTATAAAATGAAAGTAAAAGGCTAGTTTTTTTCCTCTATAAGTTAAAAAAAAATGTTTTTGGCAGTTATTCCACAGAGACAGGGAAATGAGAGAATTAAAGCAAAATTCTGAACTGTGTCTATTTCTACACCTGGCAAGGTTATGTTTTATATCAATTCCTAAGCACTTAAGATTTTTAGGATTAAATATAGGAGTTAAAGTATTGATATTATACTCTGTTGGAAGGTAATTTGGTAACAAACATCACAGTGTCCAAAACTGTGCGTTGTTTTTGGGTTCAGTGTAACATTGCTAGGAATTTACCCTAAGCAGTAACCACGAGAGATACAGCACTGGTTTATTCATGGTGATGTTTGTGAGCCTGAAAACCTTTGTGTCCTGCTCATCCAAAACACTCTCAGAAAACCCAGAGGAAAGTGACTGAGTGACGACAGGTAAATGTGTCAGCCAGCACAAAAAGATGCCTTGGTTTCCTCTAACTTGGGAAAAGGTTTCAAAGAGAAACTTCAAAACGTTAGCCCTGTGACTTAGATGACCGCACTCCTCTGATTTTTCTATAAAGAAATATTCCACTGTATTTTTCTCCTCTCAACTGTAAACGGAACCAGAAGTCTGTATACAACTTTCAGAAAGAAAGCCTCCCTGGTCTCTGACTTTGGAGTAGCCTGCGGCCTTCCTGAATTTTCTTCCTGCTGGGGCCACTCGAGCCTTTGCCTTCCCACTCACAGGGGCCCTACCAAGACACCCTGGAGTTCGTGCTGGGCAGCAGAGACGAATGTAAGAGCTTCTGGAAGATCTGTGTGGAGCATCACACCTTCTTCAGACTCTCTGATCAGCCCAAGCCAAAAGCTAAAGCCGTCCTCTTCAGCAGAGGCTCCTCCTTCAGATACAGGTGAGCGGCCACACCAGGCAGCTCTTGGCCTTGTGGCGCTGAGAACCCAAACGCCCAGTGAGGGTGCGAGTGGTTCACGGACAGAGAGTTCCGTACAGGCTGCGCCACAGAACCGCTGGAGACGCACGGTGAATGGAGCCGTGGGGAAAGGGGCCTCCTAGCGACTGTTTGGAACATTGGCTATGCTTACTGATGCAAAGCATATTTTTTCAATGCGTGTGTAAACTTAAGACAGAGGCTGGGCAAGTCTTACTTTTCCTTTGCTTCTGCGAAAAATTAGTGCTGTGTATTACCATTTATTCTTTCCTGTAAAATCTGAATTTTATTTGCAGTGGAAGAACCCAGAAACAACTTGCTGATTATGTCAAAGGCAGCGGGATGAAGAGGGCTCCGTATGAAAGGTGAACGCTCTCGGCCTCAGGATGCAGAGTGGGGGCCTCCCGGCCCGCACTTCAAGTGTCTTAGGCTTCCCCGGATGAGAGGCGCTTCCGCTGTGCAGATGTGCGTCTCGACCCTCGGGCTCCGCCTCCTCTGCTCCATCAGTGCTGGCGGCTCGCGCGTTACTGCCGCTTAAGGTCTTCCCATGCAGGCGGCACTTGCTCCCAGCTTGCCTCGCTCCACCCAGACGTGGCGTTTTTACAGAGCGCGTTCTCACAGTGTTAAACTGCGGGTCGGAAGCTCTCTACAGAGAGTGTGGAGTGCGTTCTCACAGTGTTAAACTGTGGATTGGAAGCTCTCTGTGCAGAGTGTGGGGCGCGTTCTCGCAGTGTTAAACTACGGGTCGGAAGCTCTCTGTGCAGAGTGTGGGGCGCGTTCTCACAGTGTTAAACTGTGGGTCGGAAGCTCTCTGTGCAGAGTGTGGGACTCTCCCTGAATGCCACCTCTGCTGCACGTGGACTTTTGCTTGCAGTCTTGTTTTCCATCATCCTGCCGTTTCTACTTAGATGCCTCAGGGCATGGTACAAACCCCGGACCCCGTTTTCATGTGAGCCCTTCCTTACGGGCGCAGCACGTGCTGCTTTAGAAACAGGGTCGGCACCCTAATGCTGTGTGCTCCGGGAGCTCCTCTGATGATGGCATTCTTATTAAAATGCACTGAAGATGGGGGGAAAAAAGCAGTGGGGTCAGGCAAGCAGGGCATGGGGCTCACGGCCTGTTCTCTGCTTCCAGGAGACACAGCAAGACCCGGATGTCTCTCCGTGCCCTCAAGGTGGACTTGCCGCGGCAGGTGAGTGCTTCTGCGTAAACGCACCCGATGTAGGCTCCGATGCCCTTTTAGGGAGTAGCCTGGCGTGCTCGCAACAGGAGCCTAGAGTTAGTCTCGTCGTTTACGTGGCAGTTCCAGTCCCGGGGCCCTGTTTGAGAGAGGAGTCCCGAGTGAAGAGGGGGCTCTGTGGGCGGGCACGTGTCACGGTGCTGCTTGTGACCCTGCAGGCCCCGGCGACCGCCGTCCGGGCTGGTCTGCGTGTGGCCGCCTGTCGGGTGACTCAAGAGCTACTAGGAGTCTCCTTTCAGCAGAGTGGAGCCCCAGCAGGACACGGCCAGCAAACGTTAGCAGTGACACTGGCACAGTGGCCCGTGGAGAACCCTCTTCCTGATTTAGAAAGACGACTGGGTGCTCGAGGGACTGAACCTCGCAGCAGCAAACGTTGTCTCCCAGCAACCAGGTCCCAGGCAGTTTTCATCTTCTTGGGCTTCTCATTTGACTTGGTTTTCTGCAGGGGACGCAGTGCTTTTTGTTCTCAGGAAAACAGCTAAGAAATACAACTTTTATAAAAGTGTGAAGTGATGATAATGCCAGCTGGGGCGGGGAGGTGGGCGGTGGGCGGCGATTTGCTCAGGAAGCTGTGTTCACTCAGTGGACATTTTGCTATTACGTTAAAGGTAAAAAGCAAGGAGCAAATGTGTGCACCAGCGTGTCTGGCGTGCCCGCGGCTACTAAGCCAGGCGCACTCAGGCCCCTCGCGCGCTGCACGGGAGGCGTGAAGCCGCAGCGCCGGACGCGGGCTGGCAGGTGCCCGCTCCGTGTGTCGGCCCGCTCCGCGGCCGTCTCCCCCTGCCTTCACGCGGCGGGGCTTCTGGCCCTGGCGCAGCTGTGCAGCCCCACACCTGCAGCCTGTACTGCTGCTCGGTGTTCGCTTCTGGTGCAACGGTGTCGCTCATACTCTGATAGTATTTACAGAGCTACACTTGTGCCTCATGTGGTAACACTTCTGTGTCCCCAATTTTTTTTAATTGGGTTTTTAAATAAAAGCATTCTTTAACTCTTAGGGATATGTTTTCTATTTAGGAATTCCTTGTCAAATCTTTGAAATTAAAAGAACTTACCTTGGGATGCACCCACGCGTCTCATCCCGCAGCAGCCCTGGCGGGTCGGGGCACCTTGCTAGCTGAGGGGTGGCTCAGCCCATCTGCAGCCACCCAGCCCCAGGGGACTTAGGGTGACCCGGGTGCCAAGGAGACTCAGGACTTTAGTGGCAGAAGTGGTGTGGTACCGAGCGCGTAGAGAACAGTGAGCCACAGGGACCGCAAACAGGCAGTCCCGAGTCCACGTTGGCCTGCATCTGCGTTCGCAGAGCTGCGGTTCTGTTACTCCTAGAGGAGCGATCTGACCGTCACCACTGCAGGAGCCGTGAGAGGAGCGTGTGGTGCTGTGCAACTCTCCAACGTGACCTGCCGTCTCACACTCCTTTCTTCTCGTTCTGCCCCAGAGCATCTCATTCTCCGAGGGCATGAGGACTCCTGTGACGCCATCGCCCACAACTGCCTCCTTCTGCTCGGCCCCTGCATCCCCTCCAGTTCCCCTGGGCCCACGCGATTCCCAGATCGGCGGCGGCAGCTCCGAGACGGGGCCCCCCGTGCCCGGTGCCCGGCGGCCGGCTGCAGAGAGGAGCTCCGTGGCCACGGCCCAGCTCCCCCGGCTGCCTGTGCTCCAGCCTCACCAAGGTGTCGGCTTCGGTTGGGGCGCGAAGAGCTGTGGCTCCCACAGTCCTAAGGGGCTGAGCTGCCCCACCGCAAGCCTAGATTCAGGGGGCACGGGCAGGGGGCGCCCGGCTGCGGGGCGTGGTGACCGCAGTGAGGGACCCCTGACTGGGGGCTCCTCCTCCAGGGGGGGGCCCCTGTGTGGCCCACCAGGCCACGGTGGGGGCCCGGTTTTCACATTGACAAGCGCCCAGCTGCAGGTGTCCGAGGAATTCATAGACGACGACCCTGCGGATATCTCCTTCTTTGCCGGGGGCTCGGAGGCCTTCTCCTTCCCCTACAGCGGCCTCAGCCCAGGCTCTGGCCCGTCCAGCCCTGAAGGGTCTTCCCCGGAGGTAGCCCCTGGGGACGGGGGGTGTGGCTTTGAGTTTGAGGAGGGCAGCCTCGGTGACGCGCACCCCTTGGACACCTCGGAGCTGCTGGAGGTGAAGGCGCAGGCCAGCCTGATGCAGCGCCTGCTGAGCCCATCCGACACCAGCTCGCTCCGGAACAACCAGTCCGAGGCCAGCTCGCTGAGCAACGCGCCCCTGCCCGGCAGCCTGTCCGCACACGTGCCCGGCTCTGCCCCGCCGTCCGGGGCCAGCTCCATGGCCAACTTCCCCGCCTGCTCCGTGCGCTCCGAGGCCAGCTCGGCCTTCCAGTTCTCAGACATCGTGGACCAGTTAGAGCAGCTGAGCTACCCGCCCACGGCCGCGGAGGACTCGAGCAGCTCGGACACAGACTCGTGGGGCTCCGAGGCCGCAGTCCCCCTGGACGTGAGCCTGTTCTTCAGCAGCCCCTTTGTGCAGGCCAGGGCAGACAGGGTCATTTTCGATTTGCAGAAAAACGTGAAGAATTTGATTCCTGGAGAGCCAGTGGATGAGGACCTGCCCTGAGCGTTCCCGGGCGACCCCCGCCCGCTCCGGGGCGAGGGCTCAGGCGGTCGGCTTTGGCATAGGAAGTGATTTTGTGGTCATGGCTGGGTATTCTTCATCACCCCGGTTCTCTGTTCCGTCTTAAATGTCAAGAAATTAAAAGGTGCGCTTGTCACGGTGTGGAAGGCTGTGCAGCAGAGTGGGGACGGGCGCGCGTCGGCACCAGCGCGTGGGGCCAGCCTGTCCTGCAGCTTTGTTCTCCAGCGTTTGCTCTCACTTGGCCCAACCGTGCACTTTGCGTGTGCTGGTTCGGGCCCGCGCTGGCCTTGAGTGGAACACGTGCCTTATGCCTGTCGCTGCTTTTTAAGTTGAGACGCTGCCCAGGACTCATTAGGTCGTGGTTTTGTCTGATCTGACTGTTCGAGACCCTGAGGGAGCCCCCCCGAGACCCAGGCCTTGGGGCAGGGGTGCCACGGCCTTAGGGCCCAGGGTGCCTGGTGCCCAAGGAGTCACCATCGTGACTCTGACCCCGGGGCCACTCTGCCTGGGGGAGGCGGTGGGTTAGCCTGCGATGGAGACGGGCCGTGTCCTCTCTGCCTGCCTTGGGGGCGCTCTGTGATCCATTCAGGGAAGGCGGAACCAGGCACAGCAGCTAGGGCTGACGGGCACCTGCTCCCGGTGGAGACCCAGCTCCCGGGGCCTCGCTGGGCCATGGGGGCTCCACCTTTCGTACAAACGCCAGCTCCTCCCTCAGGCCAGGCGCCTGCTGGACACAGCTGCTCGGGTTCTGACCAAGCCCACCCCCAACGCATGGTCTTGAGGCCCGGCTGGGCGTGTGTGTGGACAGGTGAGGTGGCTGCGCCCCCCACCCCAGGATGTGGCTGAGATCTGTGCTCCTTTCCGGCTGCACCTGGTGGAACAGCCATGTTTCAGGTCAGTTTTCTGGAAGTCGAGTCTGCGCCATGGGCAGGGGCCTGTTGGCAGTGCCAGGAGGAGCTGCCCAGCGTCTCTGCAGGTGTGGGCGCCGTCCAGCAGCCGCTGTCGGTGCTTCACCTGCGCATGCTGCCAGGAGTATCGCCCCGCCTGGGCTTCCGGGAATGCTCCCTTCCCTCAGTTCTCACGCTGGCCAGGCCGGCCGCGCAGACGCAGGGGCCGTGCGTCCCCGTGCCTTCTCGAGTCACTGGGGTCCCCACAGCCCTTCTACCAGGTAACCCGTGTTTCTAAGACTGGTTGGTGACGATCGAGGTGTGGGCAGTAGAAGCCGTGCGGACAGTGTGCTGTGAAAGCCCTTCGCTGTCCCCACGGTCATCTTGGCCAAGTCGCGGCGGTTTCCAGCGCAGACACGGCTCCCAGTGCCATGTGGGTGGCTGAGCGCCCGGCGGGCGGCGGTTGATCCTCTGGGCACACAGGCTGCGACCTCGCGGCATGTGACGCAGACCCCAGGTCTGCATCTGCAGGGCCCACCCAGTTCACAGAGTCACCAAACCCACCTTAGAACGGGGAGAAACAGGGCCAGGCCCCGGCAGCGCCAGACATGGGCCTTCTCACATCTGTTCTTCAGGCTGTGGAGGTGCGCAGGGCTGTGCCAGCCTCGCCCCAGGCCAGAGCGCGTGCCTGCCGGCCGCAGCCCCTGGAGCCACCTCTTGCATGAACGCGTCTATGTCCCCAAGAGTGAGGAGGAAAGGCTGGCATTTTCCTGTGAATCTGAACTTGCTTATTCTTTAAAGACATGTTGACGTTTCCTGGCTTGTGGTTCTTGGAAGTTTGTTTCCCATTGAAATTGCCATTTATGCGTTTGTAGATATGTACCGACTCAGAAATCTTTTGTTTACTCAATAAAATAAGGGAGCGTTTGCTACAGACTTTAGTGCCTTCTAGCTTCCTGTCCTCTGCTCGCCTGCAGTTTCGATTCGCATGCACTGAGGTCGTCCCGTGTGCCGAGCCCACCCCTGAGACAGCCCGTGTCACCTCTGGTCCCACTGATGTCTGTCCGTCTGTGACTGCAGGCAGCCGGCCCCACGCTGCCCTCAGACTATCTCCCTGTGGCCGTGAGGGTGATTCCCCACAGGAGGCCAGCAGGGGAGCCTCCTGCCTTCCTGAGCACTCCCGCTCGGGCCTGCCGTGGCCCCTGTGATCAGCACGTAAGGGGGTGCAGGAAGCCTGCGGTCTGCCGCTCTGGGCCTGCATGAGCCCCCACAGCGGGGAGGAACCACGTGGTCCTCGGGCACAGAACACATGCTGCTGGCGTCTTCTGAAAATGAGGCCATTTTTGCCTCCCCGCAGTCAGATAGACGTCCCCCCTGCCAGTACAATCCTTGGGCTGGAGTGAGGCAGCTGCTCAGGTTCTGGGCCCCCTTGGCCGCCAAGAGCTCTCTGCGCCTCCAGGAGCCACCTACCTCTCCAGCCCCCACCGTCCCAGGCAGCTGCCCCCGTCATCCCAAGCAGCTGCTCCTGGGGGCTGGATGAGGACAGTGCCTGGCAGCACGAGCCTTAGGGAGGGGCGCCTCCTCTCCGGGGTCTGGGGCCACCTGGCACCCAGTGTGGTGGGGGTGGGGGGCGCCTGGCAGCTCTGGAGCGGCCTCTGTTGGCCCACGCTCCCCGGGAGCCTGCGGCGGGCGGTCACGGCCCTCAGAGGAGAGGACAGTGAGTCACGGGGGTGTGGGTCCCTCCTGTGACTCCAGCCCCGTCCCTGACTGGTGCTTCGGTTCCAGGGCCCCCAGAGGTTAGCCTGGTGGGTCCCCAGGGCGAGCGGTCAGGAGCGTAAAAGCCCTGTGGCCTCACTCTCCAGGAGCGTCCCCTCGGGCCTCGCCTCCCTCCCAGCAGCGTCCCTGCA
Organism: Redunca redunca; assembly: GCA_006410935.1. Taxonomy (NCBI): domain Eukaryota; kingdom Metazoa; phylum Chordata; class Mammalia; order Artiodactyla; family Bovidae; genus Redunca; species Redunca redunca. Next base: position 15,329 of record SJYQ01030967.1, read on the forward strand.
GACTGCCTACTGCACGGGATCTTGCCTCCAGCGCCCCAGAGGATGGCTGAGGCACAGCTTCTCAAGCCTTGGACGGAAGGTGTCATTCATTAGGGCCTGCTCCCTGGGCCAGCAGGAGTGTCCCACAGAGAAGACCCCACACCCAGAGGGTGTCGGCCGGACAGTCGGCCCAGAGTGGGACTGAGCTGTAGGTTGGGGTGCTTGCTTCCCTGAACAAGGAAAGAGTCATATTTACTTAGAATGAAACTCCGGGAGACGCCCCGGACACGCCGTGCACACAGATGTCACCCGAGTATCGGCGCCACGGGCAGACTGCGGTGTCAGCCTCGGGAGAAGGATGGACACAGAGCAGGAGGAAGGGGGGCGGCGCTTGGACCCCTCAGAGCAGCTTTTACTTCATGCGCCGCATTTTGTACGAAAGTGACTCAGAACTCCCTGGGCCAGACGTGGAGCCAGGCCCGGCTTCTGCCAGCCCCAGGGTCCTGCTGGCCTGGAGCGTCGGGAGGCCGGCGCTCCCCTTTCTCCCAGGCCGAGGGGCCGCCCTTCCAGCCACCCAGGCACCGCTGCAGTTTGCGCCCTGCGCCTTCTTTACCTTCACACTCGACCTTGACTTTTCCAAACTGGAGCTGACTCGTTCCACTGTGAGGCACAAGGTTTCAAGATAATTGTATTACTGGGTTTTGAAGGAGAGCATTTAAAGGCACAGAGTGAAAGTAGCTGAGCTTCCCGTCTAAATGTGGCGTCTCTCTTCTGTCACCCTGTCAGGCGGTCAGGAGAAGGTCCCAGGGGAAGACGACTGCGCTTTTCAAGACGGACGGCGCCGACACTGCGGGAGGATTCTTAGAACAATTGGAAATAGAGCCCACGGAGAAAACGCTCTTCCAGAGTGGCTTCCTGCTGACTGTTTCAGATGAAAGTTTTACATTTTCAGTGGTTGTTCCGAAGACACTCAGGCCTTGGCCCTGCAGCTTTGAGAGCAGAGCCTGCCGTGACCTCTGGGGGGACAGCAGCTGTCCGCCCGCCCCAGTCATTTGCTTTTGGACCCTGTCACAACATGCCATTTGCAGACGTGGCCCGTCTGTAGGATCTGGGGTCCCCGAGGCCACGGGGGAATAGGAGCACAGCCCGTGTGTGAGCAGGAGTCCCGCCACTCAGCTGCGCTGCCCCGGCCGCCGGCGACCTGCACACGGGCTGGCGCTAACAGATATGTAAGGCTCTTCACCCGCCAGTTAGGGCCACACATTCCCTGCGGACCCTGAAGCGTGACGTTTGGTGCCTTGAAAATGCTCGAGCGCCCGTCTGCCCGTTAGCCTGTGCACTAAGGCAGGTCGGCTGCATGGACAGGATTTCCCGCGGTCAGTGCCTGCCATGGCATCACAGGGTCCAGAGCAGGGCTCACACCCCGCAGGCCCTCCTGGAAGTAGCGAGCAGAGCCACAGCCCCACGGGGGATTCCATGACAGGGACAGCGGCCCACACGCTCCCCAGCCTGAGTGTGGGTGGTCACACGCTTCCTGCCACGTGCCTGAGGACAGCTCCCCACAGATGCATTCGCCTCATCTCCTGGCATCTGAGTTGACAAAACAGATGTTGGTGTGACCTGCAACGTTTCACTGTAGCCGACAGATTGAATGAAAGTCAACGCCCAGCGCCAGGTTGCGGCGCCCGTTAGCCTGGTCACTAGAGCACGCGCTGGCGGTGTCTGCGGAAGAGCGAGCACAGCCGCCGCCCGGCAGTCACGAGGCTGGCTCCAGGGCCCCGAGAGAGCGCGCTCCCCGAAGGAAGAGCCCCCCACTGCGCCCAGACACCGAACCCTCTCCGCGAGCACAGCCCCCGCTGCGCTGGCGGTGCTCTGAACAGGCGTAGGCAGTGTACATTCACCTGCTGCTCTCTGCGGCTTTCAGGAGCGTTTTCCCCCGAATAAATTCAGTCCTCGCTGAGTGAACCTCAGATGGGAGCCCACAGGCAGCAGCGCAGTCGTGCCCACAGCGACAATACCAGATGGAGCTCTAACCACCCCCAAGCCAAACAGGGGATTCCAAGCGCGCCGCCCGCCCCGAGCTAGCACCGTGCGCCCGTCGGCGCCCCTGCCAAGCCCACGCCTGCCCACCCTGGCCTCCTGTGGGAGGCGTCCGTGCCACCACCAGCTCCTCCCCTGTCACCTTCTGCTGGTTGAAAATGAAGCCTCTGTGCGAGACCTTCCGGTAAGGCGCACTGCGAGCTTCCTGTGGGCGGCCTCGTGGAGGAGGGCTGCGTGGGGCGGGAGCGTGCCGGGTCTCCCCGTGGACTTGCTCTCGGGATCAGTGAGCACGAGCGGCGGCCCTCAGGCCGGAACGGCAGGCCTGGGGAGAAGCAGCACTCACCTTGTGAGCAGATTCTGCAGGCTTTTTCTTTCGTTTGGATTGAAGAGCGGCTGCTTCACAACGCTTTGCTGGTTTCTGCCGCACGAGAGCGTGAGTCAGCCGCCGGTGTCCTGTGTCCGCTCCTCGAGCCTCCGCTTCTGTGCTCTCCTCTGCATTTTCACTGGGTCACGGTCTCATCACGCGGCTCCAGGCGGAGCAGGGACAGAAAGGGCTCTGCACTGCGGTCCTCACAGCTCGTCTGGGGAGCGAGCCTCTCCTCCGGTCAAAGCAGCCGTGTTTGGGCAGATGTGACCCCGTGGGCTTGGCGTGGCGGGAGGGGACGTGGGGAAGTCACGTTATTTTAAGGTGGCTTATCCGATTGTAAATGGAATGAAAGCAGATTTTAATAAACGGGTTCTGTTTCCGTTCTACATTGTCCGGCTTTTCCAGTGTCAGCGAACATTTGTCCGTGTCTATATCGATGTGGTCTGAGCAGCCCAGAGGTCAGCTCTACCAGCCGGCCTGGGGAGCCCATCCCCAGAAGCCCTGGGTGGGGTCCCGGCTCCAGCTCCCCGGGGCTCTGAGCTTGTCAATGTGAAACCGGGCCGCTGGGAGGAGAGCCGCGCTGTGGGGCCGCGGGGCTGCGGGGCCGCGGGGCTGCGGCATGGGAGTTCTTTACACCCACCTCCTTCACACTGCACTTGTTGGGATATCTTAAGTTGCTTTTAAGCACCGATTAAATATCTTCTCTGAAATTCTGCTTTAAGGTAATTGTCAATTTTGGCATTTAATAGTTACTAATTTCTCATAGAAAAACATTATAAACCTTTGGGGATTTTTCTAAATAGGTGAGATAATTCTGTATTACAAAATGTTGGGTGACAGAGAACAAGGTGCAGACTTGGCCTCAGTGTGGCCAGGAGCAAGCGCACCTGGAGGAGGGAGGGGCCGTGCGCGGCTGCTTCTGTGGTGGCCCCACAGCGCCAGAGTAAAGCCCTTGTTAGTGAGCAGTTCGGGGTGTAGAGAGCCACGCGGGTGGCGCCGGGCGACCCAGCCTTCTGGGGCAGGGTCAGTGAATCGGCCTCAGCGCACCTGTCTTCCTCCTCGCCCGCCTGCGGTCCCCTCCCTGCTCTGTGGTGGCCCATCTCCCGGGCCCCGAACCCCAGGCCAGGCCGCCCTGGAGGCTCCTTGGGGAAGCGGGGTCACACTGAGCCGTGCCTGCCGCCACGGTCCCCGGAAGGGCCTGGTGGCGGTGCTGCCCCTCAGGTCCGCCCTTCCTCATCGACCCCCATCACCGATTCACTTCCAGGCCTTTCCGTGGAGAGTCCTCAGCCTTCTCCCTCCAGCCAGAGGAGCCCACCGGGCCTGAGCCCCCAGGGCCCAGCCGCGCAGGGCCCCAGCCCCCTCCTGGGCCCCGTCCTTGCTGACGCCGCTGGAGCCGGAATGGACGACCGGGAGGAGCCGAGACGCAAGGTGGGCGCCCCCGGGGTGCTTGCTGCTGGGAGCGGGGGTCGGGGGCGCCCCAGTCTTGAGACCCTCCCCTCACCTCCAGGGGCTTCAGCGCCACAATGGGCCTCCCCGCTGCTCCCACGGTTCCTGGCATCCGTCGGTTCCGAGTGTGGGGCTGGATCCCGGAGACCTCAGCCTCGCCGCTCCCCCAACCACTGGCTTCAGTTTAACAGTGGAGGAGCTGGGAGGAGGCGTGGGGGTCAGGGGAGCAGGGGCTGGTGGCTGAGGTGGTCCTGGAGGGGCGTCGCGGGGCTGGGCCTGCGGCAGGAGGTGAGGCCCCCGCCTGCAGGTTCAGTGTTGGGCAGGCGCGAGGTGGGCAGGCAGAGCCGGGAACCGAGGAGAGACGCCGCTCGCAAGCGAGGCTGTGGCCTGGCCTCAGGGCCCCCAACTTTGGGCAGGGAGCCCCAGTTTCCCTGATGACCCCGCGGCAGGGCTGGGGCCGCCTCCGGGCTCCTAGCCTGCCCTGGGCTCCGGCATCAGCGTCTGGCTGCCCGGCTCGCGGGTTGCGGCGGGGGTGGGGGCTGCCCGGTCCTCCTCCGGAGCCCAGTGCCAGCTTGCTGCCTGAAGCGCCTTCCCCACCAGCGTCTCCCACTAGCTGTGCGGAAACTGGCAAGGCCCCGCAGTACTGGGACGCCTGAAATGGAGCTGGCGCTCTCTTCCTAATGGGTGCCCCTCTGCCTGTCGGCGGGCTCCCCTCGGGCTCTGTGGGAACAAAGCTCGGCCCCTCCCTCTGCCCTGACCCGGGCCCTGACCTTGGGTTGTGGCGGGCTTCCTCCCCACTGAGTTTCCTATAAGCTGCTCTTCAGTCTGGAAACTGGCCGGCCCGGCTGCCCCGCCTGGTGTCCCTGAGCCGCCGCCGCTGCCCTGCTGCTGGCAGCCCCTTGCCACTGACTGGTGGCTCCTGCTGTGTGGCGGTGGCCTCGGCAGTGATGCTGCCACGGTTGTTTCCGGGCACCGCCGGCCTCCCAGCAACGCTCCCTCCTGGACGGGGCACTTCCCTGCATGCTTTCTCGTCCTGACTCGCTGCCCGCAGAGGAGCTGGTCTCAGACCCCAGGGAGAAGCCCAGGCCCCCAGCCTCCCTTTCCCAGCACGCCTCAGACCCCACCACACTTCATCCCCAAGCTGATCGCCTGCAGCCTTGGACTTTCACCCTTGCCATACTCTTTCACCTCCTCCACCTGCCTGGGCCCGGACCTCCAGAATGTGTGGGCCTCTTCTCCCTGGCTCACCTCCCTTGCACCTCCTGAGCAGCCCCAGCCTCCAGACTCACACTGGGGCCAGCACACTATCATGTGCTCAGATAAGTGCCAAAGACCCTGCCTTCCTGCTGGCAACCGCTTCTCTCACCTCGTACCCGCCCCCAGCCTTGACCTCTGAGCTGGCCCGGACCACCCACTCTCTACCCAACCTGCTCCCCATCCTACGCACTTTGCTGCCCGGATGGGTCACTTCCTCAGTAGCTAGAGTTGCTTCCTACCTGTTTCCTCCTGGGAAGCTGTCCACTCAAGGGCAGGAACCTCTGCACTTGGCACGTCCCAGGTACTTGTTGCCACAGTTGACACTGGAGGGTCAGCCCCAAGTCTTCCACCTGGTGGAGGAGCAGAGGGTGAGCATGCAGAAACAGAGTAGGACTGGGCGAGCACCGGGGGGAAAGCATGGAGGAGGGGCCGCCAAGCAGACCATGGCTTGCGCGGGGTGGCTTGGGGCCCGCAGGGGCAAGGCACAGCCCCCGGCCCAGGCGAGCACGGGGCCTGCTACTCGGGTGCAGCCCTGCCCGTCCCGCTCTGGAGGGCTGTCGCCGGGGCTTGTCCCTGCACGTTTATCTGACCCACTCTACGGCCGTCCCTTGATCGTGGCGGTCTGGAACCCAACCCACAGCTTCTGTCAGGTGTGCCGGCATTTGGGTGTGAGCCAGCTGCAGTCCTAGGGGTGAAACCGGAACAATGATCTCCTCACAAAATGAGGAACTAGTCTCAGGGTGTGCCAGCGTTTAAGCAGCAATTATTTTCTCAAAAAGTATCATAATCTGAGAAAAACATCTGAGGGAGACAAAACGGGGCTTATATTTTCACTCAGAAGTGACTCAGGAGTTACACGTGAAGATCACACGACACGCTGATTTCAGCAGAAGAGATGGCGTGTTGGGACGGCCGCTGGCGTGGCCGCGGGCGCTCACTCACACTGTCTGCACTTCTTGCAGTCCATGCCTACGGACGAGGCGTATTTCATAGCAAAGGAGATTCTCGCTACAGAACGAACATACCTGAAGGATTTAGAAGTTATTACCGTGGTATGAAACCTGAATCCTTTGTTACTTTGATTTTCTGACTACTTCTTAAATCCAGGTCAGAGGCAGAATGCCTCCTGATAAGCTGCTCTTGGCCGCCATGAAATCCGTGCATGCATGTCTATGTGTGTGAAGTGTGCGAAGTGTGAAAGTCGCTCAGTCGTGCCCAGCGCTTTTAACCCCATGGCCTATACAGTCCATGGCATTCTCCAGGCCAGGATACTCGAGTGGGTAGCCTTTCCCTTCTCTGGGGATCTTCCCAACCCAGGGATTGAACCCAGGTCTGCCACCTTGCAGGCGGATTCTTTACCAGCTGAGCTGATTCTTTAACAGCTGTGCTCTGTTAAATATATTTGCCTTCAAACATGTCTAGTCAGGTCAGCACTGGGTCCAATCTTTGTAAACCTGGCAACATATCCCTGGAAGCTTTTCATCCAGAATCGTTTTCTTCTATTGTGAAAACTGGGGTGACCAGCCGAGAGGTTGGCCGTAGCACTGATTTGAGCTCTCCTCATGGGGGCTCTGCAGTCAGTCCTAAGGTGTGAGGTTTCCGGGTCACCCTGAGCTCTTCCGGCAGTGGTTCCGGAGCGCGGTGGCCAAGACGGACGCCATGCCTGCCGATCTGATGACCTTGCTCTTCTCCAACATCGACCCCATCTACGAGTTCCACAGAGGCTTCCTTCGTGAGGTGGAGCAGAGGCTGGTGCTCTGGTAATGCCCTGCACACCCCCCGCCCCCCTCCCCTGGCACCTCCCACCATCACTGCTCTCAGGAGCTTTCCAGCTTCAGGAAATATTTCACAGGAGTCATTATTTCATTGAAACAGATGTTAGTAGATACATAAGTTGCTTTCATTTATCCTGTTCCAGAAGAGAGAACTTTGTTGTTCAGTCACTCAGTCACGTCCAGCTCTCTGAACCCATGGGCTGCAGCACACCATCCTTCACCGTCACCCGGAGTTTGCTCAAACTCATAGTCCATTGAGTCGGCGATGTTATCCAACCATCTCATCGTATGTCACCCACTTCTCCTCATGACCTTAACCTTCCCCAGCATCAGGATCTCTTCCAATAAGTCGGCTATTCACATCAGGAGGTCAAGGTATTGGAGCTTCAGCTTCAGCATCAGTCCTTCCAGTGAATATTCAGAGTTGATTTCCTTCAGGATTGAATGGTTTGATCATCTTGCTATCCAAAGGACTTCAAGAGACTTCTCCAGCACCATAGTTTGAAATCATCAGTTCTTCAGTGCTCAGCCTTCTTTATGGTCCAGCTCTCATACCCATACATGACTACTGGAAAAACCAGAGCTTTGACTATACGGACCAAAATGATGTCCTCTTCATCATAAGGGACTGGAATGCAAAAGTAGGGTATCAAGAAATGCCTGGAGTAACAGGCAAGTTTGGCCTTGGAGTACAAAATGCAGCAGGGCAAAGACTAACAGAGTTTTGCACAGAGAAAGCACTGATCATAGCAAACACCCTCTTCCAACAAGAGATGACGCTACACATGGACATCACCAGATGGCCAACACCCAAATCAGATTGATCATATTCTTTGCAGCCAAAGAGGCAGAAGCTCTATACAGTCAGCAAAAACAAGACCAGGAGCTGACTGTGGCTCGGATCATGAACTCCTTATTGCAAAATTCAGACTTGAATTGAAGAAAGGACGGAAAACCACTTGACCACTCAGATATGACCTAAATCAAATCCCTTACGATTATACAGTGGAAGTGACAAATAGATTCAAGGGATTAGATCTGATAGATAGAGTGCCTGAAGAACTATGGATGGAGGTTCATGACATTGTACAGGAGGCAGTGATAAAGACCATCCCCAAGAAAAAGAAATGCAAAAAGGCAAGATGGCTGTCTGAGGAGGCCTTATAAATAGCTGAGAAAAGAAATGAAAGGCAAAGGAGAAAAGGAAAGATATATCCATCTGAATGCAGAGTTCCAAAGAATAGCAAGGAGAGATGAGAAAGCCTTCCTCGGTGATGAATGCAAAGAAATAGAGGAAAACAGTAGAATGGGAAAGACTAGAGATCTCAAAAACTTAGAGATACCAAGGGAACATTTCATGCAAAGATGGGCACAATAAAGGACAGAAATGGTCTGGACCTAACAGAAGCAGAAGTTATTAAGAAGAGGTAGCAAGAATACACAGAACAACTGTACAAAACAGATCTTCATGACCCAGATAATCATGATGGTGTGATCACTCACCTAGAGCCAGACATCCTATAGTGCAAAATCAAAGGGGCCTTGAGGCATCACTACAAACAAAGCTAATGGAGGTGATGGAATTCCACCTGAGCTATTTCAAGTCCTAAAAGAGGATGCTGTTAAAGTGCTGCACTCAATATGCCACCAAATTTGGGAAACTCAGCAATGCCCACAGGACTGGAAAAAGTCAGTTTTCATTCCAATTCTAAAGAAAGGCATGCCAAAGACTGTTCAAACTACCACACAATTGCACTCATCTCACATGCTAGCAAAGTAATGTTCAAAATTCTCCAAGCCAGGCTTCAACAATATGTGAACTGAGAACTACCAAATGTACATGGTGGATTTAGAAAAAGCAGAGGAACCAGAGATCAAATTGCCAACATCCACTGGATCACAGGAAAAGCAAGAGAATTCCAGGAAAATGTCTGCTTCTGCTTCATTGACTATGCTAAAGTCTTTAACTGTGTGGATCACAACAAACTGTGGAAAATTCTTAAAGAGATGGGAATACCAAACCACTTTACCTGCCTCCTGAGAAATCTGTATGCAGGTCAAGAAGCAACAGTTAGAACCCAGACATGCATCAATGGACTAGTTCCAAATTGGGAAAGAATTACGTGAAGGCTGTGTTGTATATTGTCACCCTGCTTATTTAACTTTTATCCAGAGTACATCATGCAAAATGCTGGGCTGGATGAAGCACAAGCTTCAATCAAGATTGCTGGGAGAAATATCAATAACCTCAGATACGCAGGTGACACCACCCTAGTGGCAGAAAGTGAAAAGGAACTAAAGAGCCTCTTGATGAAAGTGAAAAAGCTGGCTTAAAACTCAACATTCAAAAAATGAAGATCATGGCATCCGGTCTCATCATTTCATGGCAAATAGATGGGGAAACAATGGAAACTTTATTTTCTTGGGCTCCAAAATCACTACAGATGGTGACTGCAGCATGAAATTAAAAGATGCTTGCTCCTTGGAAAAAAAGCTATGACCAACCTAGACAGCATATTAAAAAGCAGAGACATTACTTGCTGGCAAAGGTTCATCTAGTCAAAGCTATGATTTTTCCAGTGGTCATGTATGGATGTGACAGTTGGACTATAAAGAAAGCCGAGTACCAAAGAAGTGATGCTTTTGAACTGTGCTGTTGGAGAAGACTCTTGATAGTCCCTTGGACTGCAAGGAGACCCAACCAGTCCATCCTAAAGGAAATCAGTCATGAATATTCATTGGAGGGACTGATGCTGAAGCTGAAGCTCCAGTACTTTGGCCACCTGATGCAAAGAACTGACTCATTGGAAAAGACCCTGATGCCAGGAATGATTGAAGCCAGGGGGAAAAGGAGAAGACAGAGGATGAGTTGCTGGATGGCATCACCAATGTGACAGACATGAGTCTGAGCAAGCTCCAGGAGCTGGTGATGGACAGGGAGGCCTGGCGTGCTGCAGTCCATAGGGTTGCAGAGTCAGACATGACCAAGCGACTGAACTGAAACGGACCTTGTTGACAAAGTGATGTCTCAGCTTTTTAATATGCTGTCTAGGTTTATTATAGCTTTGTTTCAAGGGGAAAGTGTCTTTTAATTTCATAGTGGCAGTCCACCATCCACAGTGATTTTGGAGCCCAAGAAAATAGTCTGTCGGTGTTTCCATTTTCCCCCGTCTCTTTGCCATGAAGTGATGGGACCAGATGCCATGATCTTAGTTTTCTGAATGCTGAGTTTTGAGCCAGCTTTTTCACTCCCCTCTTTTACCCTCATCAAGAGGCTCTTTAGTTCCTCTTCACTTTCTGCTAATGGGTGGTGTCACCTGCATATCTGGTTATTGATATTTCTCCCAGAAATCTTGATTGAAGCTTGTGCTTCATCCAGCCCAGCATTTCACATAATGTACTCTACATAGAAGTTAAATAAGCAGGGTGACAATATACAACACAGCCTTGACATACTCCTTTCCCAATTCTGAACCAGTCTGTAGTTTTAAGTCCAGTTCTAACTGTTGCTTCTTGACCTGCATACAGGAGCAGGTACAGTCTCTGGTACTCCCAGCTCTTTAAGAATTTTCCACAGTTGTTGTGATCCACACAGTCAACGGCTTTAGCACAGTCAGCGAAGCAGTTGTTTTTCTGGAATTTTCTTACCTTTTCTATGATCCAACTGTACTTTTTATAGTATACTATATGCTTTGGTGCACACTCAGGCATGTCTGACTCTCTGCGACCCTGTGGACTATAGGCCGCCAGGCTCCTCTAGCCATGGAATTTTCCAGGCAAGAATACTGGAGTGAGTTACCATTTCCTTCTCTAGGGGGTCTTCCTGACCCACGGATCAAACCCACAGCTCTTGTGTCTCCCGCATTGGCGGGCAGATTCTTTACCACTGCACCACGTGGGAAGCCCTATGATTCAACGGATGTTGGCAATTTGATCTCTGGTTCCTCTGCCTTTTCTAAATCCAGCCTGTATATCTGGAAGGTCTCAGTTCATGTACTATTGACGCCTAGCTTGAAGGATTTTGAGCATTACTTTGCTAGGATGTAAAATGAACACAATTGTGCGATAGTTTGAACATTTTTTGGCATTCCCCTTCTTAGGGATTGGAATGAAAACTGAGCTTTTCCAGTCCTGTGGCCACTGCTGAGTTTTCCAAATTTGCTGGCATATTGAGTGCAATGCTTTCACAGCATCATTTTTTAGGACTTGAAATAGCTCAGCTGGAATTCCATCACCTCCACTAGCTTTGTTAGCAATGATGCTTCCTAAAGCTCACTTCACTTCACACTCCAGGATGTCTGGGTCTAGGTGAGTGATCACACCATTCTGGTTATCTGGGTCATGAAGACCTTTTTTGCATAGTTCTTTGTATTCTTGCCACCTCTTCTTAATAGCTTCTGCTTCTGTTAGGGCCATACCGTTTCTGTCCTTTATTGTGCCCATCTTTGCATGAAATGTTCCCTTGGTACTTCTCATTTTCTTGAAGAGATCTCTGGTCTCAAGAGATGATCCTTTTTGGCCTGGTCACTATCATTTCAAGGATGGTTGAGATAGTACAACAGCCTCTGTCAAGTATGGCCTCCCCCTCAGAGCCTCTGGGTGCTGTTCTGAGCCTGGGACTCACCGTCACACTAGCAGTGAGAGGAACATTTCTCACAAGCTGTCCAAGGTTTTGACCCCATTTGTCCCTCTGCTCCAGGGAGGAATCTTCTAGCACCCAGGCCACAGGCAGTCACCAGCGCATCGGGGACATCCTGCTCAGGAACATGCTTCAGCTAAAGGTAGCATGGGCTTGTGTGAAGCTCTGGGCCTAGCAGCTGGTGGCGAGGACACCAGCTTCCTCCTCAGGACAGTGTTCTCCTTAGAACGACAAAAGGCAGGACAGACTTCCCCTCAGGTCAGCTCTGCTCTCAGGTCAGGACAGGAGCCCTTCTGAGCCGTGTTCCTCTGGGAGCGCTATTTCCAGCAGGATTGGGTTTGCTCAGGTCAGTTTCCCCTCAGAACAGAGCTCCCTTCAGGTCAGGTCCTCTCAGAGCTGCCTCCTCCACCCCAAAGGCGTTCTCTTCAGGACACACGCCCTTCAGTATCAACAGCGCCCCCAGGGCTGCCTCCTGCCTGGCCAGGGTTCCCTCAGCCCGCGCCCCTCAGAGCCGTGGGGCCGGTGCAGCTGCTCCCGCTGCGCTTGCGCCCCTATACAGGGTAGTCCGAGGTACCAGCTTCATCTCCAGCTGCGCCGCCCGCGCTCCCAGCGCTAGGGCTCTGGTTCTCGCGCGACACATCATGTGCTCCTCCTCGAGGCTTCCCGCCCCGCCCCGCCCCGCCCCGCCCCGCC
>SJYQ01030991.1:0-10777 GCA_006410935.1 Redunca redunca
GCGATTCCTTTCTCCAGGGGATCTCCCCGACCCAGGGATTGAACCCATGTCTCGTATATCTCCTGCATTGGCAGCTGGGTTCTTTACTGCTAGCGCCACCTGGGAAGCCCATTGGGCACTGTACCACCTACTTTATTCTTGTCTCATTTAATGTTTCCGATGACTCTATGAAGTAAGAAGTAATATTATTCCCACTTCACAGAGACAAAGTTGAAACACAGGGGTTAAGTAGCTGACCCCAGTTCTTTGAGCTGGTGAGTGGTAGAGCCAGGATGCCAACCTTGGCCACACTCTGCCACCCTGCCCAGATGGCCCTGCTTCTATCTTCCTTCCGATGGAAGAGCCATGCAGAGTGGGAGCCCCAGATGAGCCTACTCTTGACAGGAGGACCTAAAGTAGCTGCTGTCAGTTTGAGCCTGGGGAAAAAAATGCCAGTTTCAAATGGAAAGGCCCATCTCCTAGGCTCAGGCAGGGTTCATTTGCTGGCCAAAAACTCCCACCAGGAGCAGTGGGCTGGCAGGTCCCTGGTGGACCTGCAGCCTGTCTGGGCTTTGCAGACTCTGCCTTCATTGTTTTCCATGAGGATTACGCTGCCACAACTTTCCAAACACATGGTCCTTCTAAAGCAGGGAACCCAATAATACCCTCAGAGATCTTGGCTTAAACATCACAGGAACATCTTGCTTAAAAGATTTTTTTTTAACATCAATTTAGGTTCACTTTCTCTGGTCCATGGCCACTGTCTATAGCCATGTCCTAGAAATAATCGGAAGATAGCTTCTTTTTCATAAGCAATCATCTGGAAATTTAATTGATGTGCCATTCCTGCCTTCTGGTCCAAACCCTCGCCCAATCCAGTCTCTTTACCTACTTTGATTCAAAGTCTTTAGTTCTTCCTATTTTACAATCACCAGCCATTCCAGAAAAACATCTGCTAAAAAGATTCATCCACTGTAGTGGGAATTAAGTACATATTTTAACTTCAGACAATTTTACTTAATGTTTTCTACATTGCACAGAGCAGAGGATTAATGCAAACATCCCTGAGAAGCTTCTATGAAACGTTAAGCTGGGTCTTCAATCACTCAAACCTTTCAAGGACCAGAATTTGAAAGAGAGTGAGGAAGCACCAAGAATAAAATTAGAACAAGGATCTTTATTAACTTAAACATTTATGCAGGTCCAGTTGTGTGTAGGAAACTCTATAAACTTTTTTGCTTTGGTGTACCCAAGCCGAATGCTGTGCTTTTTAATGGAAAGACCAGAAACTAAAATGGTTTTTAAAAGTAATTGGTTTAAAAGAGAAAAGGAGTGAGATTCCATCCTCCCCCCACCCAATTTTTTTCTTTCTGTAATCTTCTGTATTTTAAAGGTAGAAATTAAGACCTGAGTTTTATGCCAAAGGTACGCCATGAGTGATTGGGTCTGATCGGTAATGCTGTGGTGAAATGTGAGCATGTGTTTTATGATGTATTTGGGGTGGTTGGTAGCCAGGAGTCCTGGGTTCTGGTTCTATTTCTTTCACACCAAGTGTGATCTTGGATAAGTCACTTAGCCTCTCTGAGTCTGAATGAGAAGATAAAAATAGGACAAATTGTCTGTTTACACTCAGCTTGAAAAATCTCTAGTGTGGTTTTGTTTTCATACTAAGATATTCTTCTGCTCGACAGCACATGAGAAAAAGTTACCAGAATTTGACCGTCTTTCTTTAACTACTTAAAAGACTGGAGAGAAAGAATAAGCGCAAGACACAAAAGCTTCAGGGGGGGCGGGGACCTTTAAGGAAAAGCGAATATATTCCTAAATTCACAGAGCATTTGCTGTGTGCCAGGTACAAGTGTAACAAGTTGAGACATAAAATAAATGTGTCACACAAGTGGCTAAAGCTAAATCTTATTTTCCTTAGATAAATACTTTTACAAAGTGTTTTTTTTTGTTTGCTTTTTTCTTTTTCTTCCTTTGCATAATATGCCATATACACAAAGCTAAATTGTATGTATGAATAATAGCCTAACTTACTAAAAGTCTTCTTCAAACTCATTATGAATGGTGGTAAATTTTTCAAGGTCTTTGAGAAAGTTATCCAGAAATCCAGGGCTTAAAAAAAAAAAAGTTCCTTTTCCATCTTGCTGTATGAAAATCTGCATGAATCTGGAGTACATTACTGTCCCTACAGCCTTCTGAATTCATAGCTATTTATTTCTTTCGCACCCTGGATACACAGTTTGGATACAGGTCAGGACTCTCCTTTGTTCCTTATTGTCATTCCAGACCATTTCTCCCTTATTTTCTCCTGAAAAAGAAAAGAACATCCAGTTTCTTTGAAGCATATAGCACTTCAGGTTATGTCACCTGCTTTCCCTCCTTAAATTCTGTTCATGTCTTCAGACCCTACCCCAGCCTCACTGCCTGTCTCTTGACAGTAACTCCCGCCTCCTTGTGGGCAGCTTTAACATCCACAAAGGATGCTGGTTTTCTGGTTCCTTCACTCCCTCACTTCCAATGATCTTGCCCTTTTTCTGACTTCAGTCACCTGCTCACAGGGTCAGATTCAGGGCTTTTTCATGACCAAGAATAACCATAACATACCTGAAATTATCTTTTTAAGCTTCCTTCCTTCTGACCACCACTTCCTGTCTTTCTAACCTCATTCTCTTGGTCCTAACACTCAAGTGATTCCTCCATTCCAGGAGGACTTCCAACCCATATTGACTGCACTATGAACACCCTTCACCCTTTTTCTCTCCCTGCTCACCTTAGATTTCATCATCATAATTACTGCCTTTCCTTTCACTCTATCTTACACTCTCTGGAAAATTCGAACCCTGGTTGAACCGAAATCTGCCTTCTCCATGCCATCACCCAAGCAGCTGAATGTGGCTCAGAAGAACATGTACACAACCGTGATGATTAGATTCACGTTAAATTTATGGCCACATACTTCAGCTGAGCCTTCTGCTTTGCTTGGCATACCTACTACATTCCATAGTCAGTTCACTCTTATTTTCCCACACCTCCTCTTCTCTCTGAAACTTACACCACCTACTCTCTTTCATGTTCAACTGCTGACTTTGTTTTCTACGTCACTGAGAAAATAGAAGTCATCAGGAGGAAATCTCCTTATTTTTCCCTTGCCAAATTGAAGATCCCCCTGTGTCTGAACCTCTGAACCCCGACACTCTGCCTGCCTTCCAGTGGTTGACCTCTCTCTCCTCCTAACTAGTGCCACCCTCCACCTGTACATCAGCGCCCCACCCTCGGTAGCCTATGGAAGAGCTTTGCTTCTGTGGTTCTTCCATCTCTGCTGGGTCATTCTCATCAGCAGACAAATACACCATCTTAGATAAGTACCACCTTTATTTTTTTTTCTCTGACCCCTTGTTCACTGTCCCCTTCCATTTCTGTCTTCCAGCGTATAAGGAAACCTCTAGGAAGTGTTGTCTGTAGTTACTGTTGTCAGTTTCTCAGTTCTCATTCTTTGTAGGACCCATAGCAAGCAAGATCGGAGAAGGCATGGCACCCCACTCCAGTACTCTTGCGTGGAAAATCCCATGGACGGGGGAGCCTGGTAGGCTGCAGTCCATGGGGTCGCTAAGAGTCAGACATGACTGAGCGACTTCACTTTCACTTTTCACTTTCATGCATTGGAGAAGGAAATGGCAACCCACTCCAGTGTTCTTGCCTGGAGAATCCCAGGGACGGGGGAGCCTGGTGGGCTGCCATCTATGGGGCTGCACAGAGTCGGACACGACTGAAGTGACTTAGCAGCAGCAACAGCAGCAAGCAAGATTCCAGCAGCAACACCCNGCAACCCTGGCCTGGTTGCCCTCCTCACAGACCATGACTAAAAAAACCCTCAAGGAAACTGGCTGGTTTCAGTCGAGGCCAACGTTTTAGCAGTGCACAGTTGGAAAGATCATCTTTGTGCCACAAGACATGTAGATTCTTGCAGCTGTTTTAAAAAGTTTCCCAGTAAGTCTTCACTAAATTATTCCCAGTCCTCTCTTAGAATGCTGTGGCTTTCCCTGCTTTCATTACTGGGGAGGGAGTGGGGTTATTGGATGAACAAAAGGAATCCAGTGGACTTTAGATAAGGCTTCATACAGATTGAAGTATCTATTTGCTTTAAGGCCTGCTTAGATGTGCTTCCCACCTTCCCCAGTTCGTTAGATCTAGAAAATACATGGACTGGGGTTTGGACTCAGCAAATTAGTATTTATGGCCTAAGTTTTAGATGTATAAATCAGTCAAGCTCAGATTCCTACTGCATTCATTTCAATGTACCTTTTTGTTATTTGTGTAAGCCACTCAAAACCTTGAAAGAAACCCAACTCTAGTTACTAGTAGGGATGGTGCTGTGCAGACCATTTTGCCCAACTAAAAGCCCATTTGCATTAAATAATAATATTAAAAGCAATTTTCAAAAGCAGATATAATCAAGATCAGCTAATGAAACAGTCTTCAGTCCCGTGTCCACCCCACAGAGAGCATGGAGCCATCTCTGTCTCAGCCTGTGATCTGACCAAGCACATCCACCAGTTTTGCAGCCTGTGTGTTCAGCCAACAAAGGAGTCTCCAGCTCTGGCTCCCTCCAGGCTGACAGTGTGCTTACAGACCCCTCACCCGCCTGGCGAAAGGCTGGCTGGGAAGCAGAAACTGGTCCACTCGGGATGAAGACATCAAAGCGGATTCTGATCCAATTAGAAAAAGATACTATTGTCCTCTGAATTCCCAAAGTTAGCAGGCTGTTATGAACACTTAGCCCGTTTCCTTGGGGATTGCTGTGGCATTGACTTAGATCCGAAGCTCATTGATATGCACACATCTCAACAGACCCCAGTCTCGGCTATGTGCAGGGAGCCTGGGAAGCCCGGCACCACCGCTTCCTTTCCACTTGCCAGATCAAGGTTTTCAGAGTTTGTACAGTGGCTGTAAAATGCTGTTTTTCCTCAGTTGGTCTTAGGCGAGTGTTCGTCTCTTGCGTCTTGGAAAGGAGAATATGAACACTTTATTAGAGAAAAAAATTTATAACTGTTTCCATTTATAGCACTTCAGAGAAGGAGCATGGGAAACAGTTTAAGCTGGTAATTTTAGCCATTAGTCCTGACTATGGAATTCCCGGAGACACTTATCCATCTGTGTTCAAGTCACAATTATTCTGCCCTCTCTGGCACACACTTTCCTTTTGTTCTACTTTTATTTCCCCCTCTGAAGCTTTTCTGAAGGCCGCCTGTCCTTGACGATGTATAGATGATGTTCATATCTGCCATGTGTGACTGATGAGCTGCTTAAAATATCTTCCTTTGTAATAGGTGGCCACCTATACAGAGAAGAACTACACTCATAAAGTTTAGAAAGTGTTTTCCTGGGGTAACTTGGGTTTGTATAGATTGCTGAGGTCAGGGAGGAATTGGATATATTCTTGGCAAGAGAAAGTTGAGCCTTCTATGTTCCCAGTCCACTGTGTAACCCCTAACTCCAGCTGCCATCTTGAAAATGCAAATTATGGACCTTAAATGGGACTGAGCAAGGGAGGGTAGCTATTATATTTCCACCCAAATTCAATCTCCCTCTGCAAAGACACATGCCTTGTCTAGTGGTTTCTATACTTTAATCCTCTAATTTCACAATCATTTGTCTATATCTAAATACCACATAACTATATTCTTCTACTCAATATTTCTCTTGAAATCAATTTTTTAAAATCCAGCTTTGTTCTGAGTAATACTATCCATAACACTGAGTTTTTGATGGGCTTATTGTTTTTTCCTAACATTAAAATTTTTTGTTTCGTGTTAATCCAAGTACCACTAAATTTCTCAGCACTGCAATTAAAGAAGTATTTCTTTAGTATAAGAGCTGTTTTTCTGAAATAATGATTTAGATATTACTTTGGGGAAATCAGAAAGTCTATGTTTTAGACTATACATAGATGATAATCTCCATTCTGATTCAGAAATGCAGAAACTCAAGACAAGGAGTCATGTGCATAAACACAATATGGTTCTATACAAAAGTCAGGAATTTGCAGAGCCCTCTCTGAATATAAAAAACAGAGTTTTTAGAAGCATGGTTTGAGAGAGAAGCGTTTATATGAGTGTTTTTGGATCTCTCTTGCTCACACTCTGTTTCAAATAAGCATAACTTCAGTGGCCAGCACCCTGACCCAGATATCTCAGATGGAGCCTATTTGCCAAACTATTCTAGAGTAGTACATCACCCAGGTAATCCTTATTAATGAATAAGCCCATATCCTATCCTTAGAACCCTGTTAACCATTCTTTTTTTCTTTCTGACATTCTTTCTTTTTTTTTTGAAAAGCGTTATCTTTACTTATTTTTGTCTGATAATAGCCAACCATTGTTAAAAGGAAAGAAAGAAAAAATTTAAACCAACCCTGAGGGTACAAATGGATTCAATGATCCTACCTCCAGGGACTCCTAGACATGAGCGGTATTCATCCTTCCTATCGTCTATTATTGCTTTTTTCATTTTTAATGTTTTTTGAACTGTGGTAAAAACCTAGCATGTACCTTCTTAACCAGTTTTTTAAGTGTTTGGTTCAGTAGTGTTAAATATATTCTAATTATAAAACATATCCCTGAAATTTTTCATCTTGCATATCTGAAACCACCCTGTACGCGTTAAACAAGTCCCCTTGGCCCTCCTGCCTCCAGCCCCTGATACTCTACTTTCTGTTTCTATGAAGTTTACTACTTTAGATACCTCATGTAAGTGGAATCACACAGTATTTGTCTTTCTGTTACTAGATCGTGTCTCTTAGCATGACATCCTCAAGGTTCGTCCAAGCTGTAGCATGTGGCAGAATCCTTCCTTTTAAAGGCTGAATAACATTCCATTGTATGTATGGAGCATAGCTTGTTTATCCATTCATCCATCGATGCACACTGGGTTGCATCAGTCTCAGTAATGCTGCTGAGAACATGGAAATGCACATAGTCTCTTCCAGACCCTGCTTTCACTTCTTTTGGATGCTTGCTCAGAAGCAGGATTGCTGGGTCACATGTTTCTGTTTTTAATATTTTGAGGCACCTGCATGCTGTTTTCCACAGTGGTTGTACCGTTATATAGTCGCACCACAGTGTGCAAGGGTTACAGTTTCCCCACATCCTCTCCAACACTTGTTATTTTCTGATTTTTGAATCATAGCCGTTTTGATGAGTGTGAGGTGGTATGTCGTGTACCCTTCCTATCTTTATGTGTCCGTGTAGATGCACCTTTGAAACATAAATGTAATCATAATTATATGTGCTTTGTCTGTAGAAAAATGGCCTCTCTCTCCTGCTATATTTTTGTAAAAACCTATTAACCTACGTAAATATTTTAACTCTTCAGTGTCAAAGGAATAAAACGAGCTAAAGCAGAAGGCTAGGTTGGATTTTATTTTAGTTTGTGACCAGGTATTTTTTTTAACCACAGTTATAATGGATCCATTTGGAATCATCTTTTAATTCCATTTTCATGTATGAAATTTTTATAATAAAACATTTTAACCCCCCCAGTGTTTTTATTTTTAATTCACATTTTTTCTGACTTTCAGTTCAGTTCGTCGCTCAGTCATGTCCAACTCTTTGCGACCCCATGAACTGCAGCACGCCAGGCCTCCCTGTCTATCACCAACTCCCAGAGTTCACTCAGACTCATGTCCATTGAGTCAGTGATGCCATCCAGCCATCTCATCCCGGATCGTCCCCTTCTCCTCCTGCCCCCAATCCCTCCCAGCATCAGAGTCTTTTCCAATGAGTCAACTCTTCGCATGAGGGGGCCGAAGGAGAACAAAAATTGGAGTGAGCTAGTATCTGTTTGAGGACTTTTATTGGTTTACTTACTTGGGGCTTCCCACATGACTCAGTGGTAAAGAATCCACCTGCCAATGCAGGAGACACAAGAGAGATGGGTTTGATCCCTGGGTCAGGAAGATCCCCTAGAGGAGGAAATGGCAAACCATTCCAGTATTCTTACCCAGACAATCCCATGGAGAGAAGACTATAGGGCTATAGTCCATGGCGTCACACAGAGTTGGACACGACTGAAGCAGCTAAACAGCAACGACAATTGGTTTACTTAGAGAAGTGTTAGCTTGCGAGCTAACATGGAAATTGGTGTTCTGAGAAAGTCCAAGGTAGGAGCTCTGGGATATGTAGAATTCAAGACACTAAGAGGAACATTTGGGGGCCTGTATCAGATTTCCATGGTAGGATCAATACAGCTGACTTGCTGTGATTTAGCAGTTCCATTCAAATATCTTCAGGGGCTAGGACATTCATCTCTGTTGATTTGTTTTAATGAGGATGTTGGAGGTGAGGCAGTTGGGAATAGTGGGGACTCCGATCAGCTGCAGGTCCTGCCTGAAGACTGTTCAAACTTAAGGCTTAATGAAAGCAAACTGTGTGGGCCAGACAATATACATCTGGGTTAAATTGGGCTTGTGGGTGCAATTTGACATCTGCTGTGGCTTGTGGTTCTTTATGGGGTATTGTGTGCCTTGGGGGTTGGTTCACCATCTCTCGGGTTTTAGTTACCTGCCCCCAGCCCTCCCTTGTTTAGGCCCTAGGCTGTACTCCGGGCTCATGGCCCGGGCCCCACACTGCCCCCTGTCAGAAGGACCATCTCATCCGTTGACTTTAGTAAACCATCTGGATGGGAAGGAAGATTTGAGGCCAGGGGTAGCTGCAAGTTATGACCTGAGCAGGGTTGGTTTATGGGAGTCTCCAGATGCCATGAGTGTGTGGTGGTTCTAGAGTCAGGTTTGGGTAGGTTCCAACTCAGTCACTTACCAGTTTCTGGAGTTTGTGTACCAGTTCTACCAGTTTGTGTTTCTAGGAGGCAATTGCTTTGCCTATCTAAGCCTCATGTTCTACCTCTGAGAATGGTAGAATGATAAAAGGTTTTTGTGAGACTGAATAAGACAATATAGGAAAAGTGCCCAGCACATGGTCATATCATGCTACATTAGCCTTAATCATGACTTTTGGGATATAGAGGCCTCATGGATGTACTATGGTGAACCCTAAAATTAATTGCAAAATGTTGTGTTGATGAACACTTCATTTCTCCTGGGGAGACGATCCCTTACCTTCCATCAGATTCTAAACTTCAGCCATGGTAGAAAAGGGACCCTGATGCTCAGAGATGCTGAGGAAAAGTCACAGGACTTGGATGTTGGAGAACTGGCACGCAGGTCCCCCTGGGCCTGGAAGCACAAAGTTGAGTTTGATTCGCTCTTTCCATCGCTGTCAGGCAAGGCTTGACTGATTTATGCCACTGACCCACTTTCTCCAAGGGCAGAGCCAGTTTTCCAGGCAGTGCCGATGCCGAAACTGGAAAAGCAGTTTCTCAGTCAGCCAACGTGACCTCGGTAAAAATGGCCATGGGGCTGGGCTTCCATTTGAAGGCAGGGGTTAGTGGTGAGGGAATGGGACGAATAACCCCAGAGGGACTGTGACGGTCACTGCTGATACTGGGACCAGATGCAGGAGTGTCCAGCTGAGGAAGGCTGTGCCGCATGTTGGGCCAATAAGGTGGAACTTCTCGTGGTACACTCGGCCTCGACACCTCTCTCCACCTTCCTCGTGCAGCTGGAGACAAGTTTATGCAGCAACACGGAAACCTGGCTTTCTAGGGTAGGGTCTTGGCGATATGGCTGGGACCATCCTTCACTGGCACGCCTGCTGGACCTGTGAGTCCCTAACCACCCCATCCTGCGCCCCCCTCACCCCCTAGGTGGAAACACCACTTAAAAGACTCATGAGATAATGGGATATTGACACATCTTGTGCTCTGTCCTTCTGGCTTGTTCTTTCAGATCCAGTTCAGAGCACTCATGAAACTTGGGAGGGGTGCCCGGCTTCTAGAGGACCAGTTATTGGAAATCTTGGATGATTCTTGCACTTAGGATTGCCTCCAAGAGGGTCCTCCTGTCTGGTCTGTTTGCTTTGTTTATGCCATGGGCGTTTTTAGATGACTGAATAGAAATTGGTGGAGAAAGGATGGACAGTGAGACAGACAGATGTCTAGATAGGTGATAAATAAGAATAGCAAAATGTTAGTGATAGCCTCTAAATGTGGCTATATAGGTGTTCACTATAAAGCACTTTCAGTGTTGCAGTCTGTTTGAAGATTTTAATAATTAAGTGTCATAGGAAATGAGATGAAGTATCTGAGTGTAAAACCTTTGGAAAATGGCATAAGAGAATTCATGGATTTGAAATTCCACCTCTCCCTTTACTCCCCCAAAATGGTTTTCTAATTTTTTTCAAGCTCTTCATGGCCTGTTCACTCCATTTGGGGCATTCAGGGGCTTGTTCTTGGTGATGTGGATTCAATAGTGAGTAAGGTGTTCCTCTGACTGTGGAACACACACCCTTTCATTCTTTCATGGGGAGGTCAGACAAGCGAGAGTAAAAAGTTCTATAAAAAGAAAAGATTTTACAAACAGCCGTGGAAACACAGAGTGAGGAGTGAGCAGACTGCTGTACACTGAGGGATCAGGAAGGCCTCTCGTCTCTGAGGAGGCATCTGAGCGGAGACCCCAGTGAGCCGAAGGCCCTTGCTGTGCAAGGAGGAAGGAAGGAGCAGTTCTGGTGGGGAGAGGCTGCCACAGGCATGGCAGGACAGACACTGGGTGGACGGAAGGAAAGGAAAGAAAGCCAGTGCATGAGATCTGCAGTGGCTGGGAGGCAGATCGGGTCGGGGGGGGCGTAGCCAAATTACAAGATAGGCCTAGAATGTTCCTCTGACTGCAAGAAGCAGTCAA
>SJYQ01030998.1:0-21191 GCA_006410935.1 Redunca redunca
GTAAGCGTCTTTTAATTTCATGGCTACAATCACCATCTGCAGTGATTTTGGAGCCCAGAAAAACAAAGTCAGCCACTGTTTTCACTGTTTCCCCATCTGTTTTCCATGAAGTGATGTGACTGGATGCCATGATCTTCGTTTTCTGGATGTTGAGCTTTAAGCCAGCTTTTGCACTCTCCTCTTTCACTCTCATCAAGAGGCTCTTCGTCAGTCACTTTAGGTGCCCCTCTGTCCGTGAATCCTTTCTTTCCTCCAAGGACACACCTTCATCCAACACTGGCATTTTCTTGTTTCTCTGCTGATTCTTCTCAGAGGATCGGGTGTCCTGGGTGGGCAGGGGTGGGTCTCCTGCCCCAGCGAGAGCTGTGACCTCCTGTGGGTCCTGAAGGTGTGTCAGTTGCTCCATAGGCTTGGAGCCCCCAGCATTTCTGGGTCCAGGTTCTTTCCCAGGCTCTGCAAGGCTGGTGGCACATTTCGTGAGCTGTGGTTCAAGCAGGTCTTCTGGGACCCCATCCCAAGAAGTGAGGGTCCTCCCAGAAGCCTGACTCCCTCCTGGGTGCTCTCATCACTCCTGGGAGCTCTCCTTCCCTGTGGAGTCAGGGCAGGAGAGTGGGGAGGGGTCCGGTATAAGGGTGGGCACTGCCCAACCACCAGGGCGTGTGGCCTCGGAGTCCCAAAAAGGAGGGCATGTCCTCTACCCTGACCCACAAGAGATGTTTGTCCCTTTCTTGGTGCTCCTCCCTAAGCCACACAGAGAGCTTCAGGTGCTTTGGAGAACTCCCCATGGACATCATGTAGACAAGCATCCTTCCTTTGTCCTTTCTGGGGAGACAAGAACCAGGTCATCGGGCACTTGACTCTTCATATAGTATAAACATGATTGCCCAGAAACGTCAGATGGGGCTTTGCAAGATCTGGCTGTTCACGGTTGAGAGCAGCCCTGGCGGTGTAGGGTGGAGGGTATTTCTGCTGGGGATCGGGGCAGGGCCTCCGCCTGCAGAGCTCGGGGTCCCTGCAGCTCTGATCTGGCTGCTCTGGGTGGCTAAGCTCTCTGTGCAGCGGAGGCCCAGGGCAGGGAGGCCAACAAGACCAGCCTCTAGGAGGGAGCAGGGTCTCCAGCTCAGGCTGGGGCTCAGGACTGGCTTCCTGGCCTGGGGAGGGGACAGGCCAGCAAAGAAAGGAGCAGTCCCGGGCTCCTACAAAGCCCGAGCTGACAGGTAGTGGAGCAGAACGCAGGTGGGGAGCAGCCCCGAAGCTGGGTCATGGGAACATGGCAAAGGGAGGCGGCAGGACTCAGATGGGCAACAGCTCCCGGAGCAAGGAAGGAACCAGGCCTCAGAGGACAGGCCCCAGCTCAGGGCGTGGGGGGGGTGTCCAGGGAGGTGCCTGAGTCAGGAAGGCCCTGTGAGCCCACCAGTGGAGCTAAGTCTCAAACTATCCCCGCGCTAGTCAGTGGACACAGCGTCCCCTGCTCAGACTGTCAGCAGGGAAACCGCCCAGGTGGGCGGACGAGGGGCCGGACCTTCAGCCTGCAAACCAGGAGCGAACGTGTGCTTCCCCACAGGCGGCGTGACCACGCCTGTGCGGGCCGCTCAGCGTCTGACTGCAGCAGGTAAACTGCCTGTCGTTAATGGGTGTGTTATTCTGCCCTATCAGGAAGAAGATGAGATGTGGAAAATGTCACCGAGCGTTTTCCTTCACACGATGGAGGAAGGAAATAGTGTCTACAAAGGTCAGTTTACCAGGCGGGTGTGCTGACCGGGGTGCCCTTGTTGGGCAGACGTTGGCGCCCAGTCATGGAAGGCTTTTGCTGTGTACTCACTCAGCCGTGTCTGACTCTGCACCCCCATGGACTGCAGCACATCTAACTTCCCCCTCCGTCACCGTCTCCCGGAGTTTGCTCAAACTCAAGAGGCTGCAAACATGCAGTTCACTACCAAGTCTGTCTGTCCATCTCTCTTTGAAAATCACTTTGAGTGGCTTCAAAGCATATAGGTGGTAAAAGAGCAAGTTGAGAACATGTCTCAACCTCTGTTCTGTTTTAAACCCTTGAGACGTCAGCTGAACATTCTCTTGCTTGGAATGAAAGGGAAGAAGGATTTTCCCTGGATTGTTTAAATTAAGAAAATCAGTGCCGTATGTACAGTAAAATGTTGTAATCCTATTAGTCTAAGACACGTGCCTGCACACTGACACCTAATTCTTTTGTCCCACGTTCAGAATGTAATCTGGCTCTTTCGGCAAGTGTATGAACTGGCCTTTGAGATGTTCTCATTATAATTTACTGGAATGGTTGTCCAATTCCTTCGGTTCCACTCCACCCTCATGATAAATCCCAAAACAGAATGACCTGCCAGGGTGACCCTGGTCATTAGTGCTATTTGGAAACTCCTGAGAAATGCCATAAGGGTGTGAAGTAGAATATTTCCACGCTTGAGTCACGCATGTGGCTCCTTCTTTATTTGGCCTTAGCCAGACCGCAGTGGGACTGTTATTTACTTGATATATATTTTAAACTGATGGATGGTTTCTACCCCCGGTTAGTTGAGCCTCACCCTTAGCAACTCCGTCAGAGTCATGGCAAGTCTGATGGGCTGCCTGGTTCCGTAGAATAAGAATGTCCGTGCCCCTCCTGCAGTTCTCTCACTCACCACTAGTGGCCAGGGTCCCACTCGGCCGGAGACGCTGAGCTGAGGCAGAAGCACCGGGAAAGGGTGACCTCGGAAGGACTTGGCAACTGCTTTAATGGGGGAGGGAGAAGGTTGGAGGGTAAATTAACATTGATCAGGCGCCCACAACATGGAAGGCGTGTTTTCACGCCCATCTCACTTCTCTTTACAACAACCAGGAAGACATAAGCATCACTCAGCCCAGTCAGCAGGTACAGTCGGAGACCTGCCATCATCCGTGTTGTGAATATCCACTCTTTCCTTTTCTTTTCCATTATGGTTTATTGCAGAATGTTGAGTGTGTTTCCCTGTGCCGGATACTGCAGGACCTTGTTGTTTATCCATCCTGTGTATAATAGTTTGATCTGCTAATCCCAAACTCCCAACCACCCCTCCCCCACCCCCACCCCCCATGGCAACCATATGCCTGTTCTTATGTCTGTGTGTCTGTTTCTCTTTTGAAGATTAGTTCGTCTGTGTCATCCTTTAGATTCCACACGTGAGTGGTATCATATGGGGTTTGTCTTTCTCTTTCTTACTTCACCTAACATGATAATATCTAGGCCCATCCGTATAGCTGAAAATGGCATTACTTCATTCTTCTCATGGCTGAGAAGTATTCCATTGTATATATGGGACATATCTTTATCCTTTCATCTGTCAGTGGACATTGAGGCTGTTTCCATGTCTTGTCTACTGTAAATAATGCTGCTATGAACATTGGGGTGCCTGTATGTTTTCACACTATAGTTTTATCCAGATACATACCCAGGAGTAGGATTGCAGGATCCCATGGCAGCTCTATGACTTCTGTCAAACGTCCTCTCACTCACATATTCACTCAGCAAACGTTGACTGGCTCCAGTGTGCAGGTGCAGTGCTGGCCTGGAGGTGCAAAGGCGGCCCACGCCATCAGCAGGCTCCCTGCACACCCAGGGGCTGAGGTGGTGGGCGGGTGGCGACGTGGCCCCAGATGGGTGGCTGGTTAGTCTGGCCACAGCCACTTCCAAGGGACCTAGCTAGGAATCGCGGTAGTCCACTCTGCAGAGTCACAGGCCCAGCTGGGGTGTCCCTGGGACTCAGGGCTAGGCCCCACACAGTAGCTGCCCTCTGTCCCAGGACATTATGTACTGGTCTGCACACACCGGCTCTAGTCTCTTGTTCTGCGTCTTTATCACCAGCCTTCGAGACACTTTCCAGGCCTTTGAACTGTCTGCTCATTCTCTTCTAAGAGCCCCCCTTCTGGAGCCCTGCTGGCTGTCCTTGGGGCTCCCTGTCACTCCTTCATTCTCCTGTCACTCCCTCACCGTGTGGAGCCCAGCCTCCAGGGGGTCCCGAGAGCGACTGCCAGCGTGGAGGGACGTCTCGGGTGCGGGGTACATCTCAGTAGTGTCTTACACTTGAGAAATGGAGTATTCCTGCCACGTCAGTAAACACAGGCGTCACAGCCATCAGCGATTCCAGCCCTCCAGAGGTGAATTTCTGAGCCCTAAGGGCACTCAGGAAGGAGAACAATACCTGCTTGGTCTGGCAGCCATGAGGCTGCAGCCACTCCCTACGGTGAGCACTGAGGAAGTCGGGATGTGAAACACACAGGACACCGGTCCCAGAGAGCTGAGAGGCATATGAAGGAAAGATCTCAGCGAGCCCAGACTCTTGCATCTTCCTGTACACAGAACAGTGCTAAGTTCCTTAACTCAAGATATCTGGCTTTCTTTAATTCACAGAAATGCTTTTAACATTCAGACTACCTGCCCTTTGTTGGAAGACTTCTACGTAAGCTAACTCTACCCCACCCCACTCCTCAGAGCAGTTCTCTCAGGGCTACTGGACATGCTGTCTCAGGCTTGAAGTCCCAAAAATTCCCACTGAGTAAAAACATAACTCTCACCTTTGAGGTTGTGACTATTTTTTAAGTCAGCACACGCTCAAGACTTGGAAAGCCTGGCTCCCTTCACCTCTGATTGTAACTGCTTGAATGAAGAAAGAAAAGTGGGAGAGAGTGAAATCCTCCTCTACCTTCACAGGGAGTCAGGAGCTTGTGTCTAAACTTGATGAGTCAAGAAGCAGATTGGATCCACACTGCAGGTGGTGACTGCAGCCATGAAATTAAAAGACGCTTACTCCTTGGAAGAAAAGTTACGACCAACCTAGACAGTATATTCAAAAGCAGAGACATTAATTTGCTGACTAAGGTCTGTCTAGTCAAGGCTATGGTTTTTCCTGTGGTCATGTATGGATGTGAGAGTTGGACTGTGAAGAAGGCTGAGCGCCAAAGAATTGATGCTTTTGAACTGTGGTGTTGGAGAAGGCTCTTGAGAGTTCCTTGGACTGCAAGGAGATCCAACCAGTCCATTCTGAAGGAGATCAACCCTGGGATCTCTTTGGAAGGAATGATACTAAAGCTGAAACTCCAGTACTTTGGCCACCTCATGCGAAGAGTCGACTCATTGGAAAAGGCTCTGATGCTGGGAGAGACTGGGGGCAGGAGGAGAAGGGGACGACCAAGGATGAGATGGCTGGATGGCATCACGGACTCGATGGACGTGAGTATGAGTGAACTCTGGGAGATGGTGATGGACAGGGAGGCCTGGCGTGCTGCAATTCATGGGGTCGCAAAGAGTCAGACACGACTGAGCAACTGAACTGAACTGAACTGATACTGTGTATAAAATAGACAACTCATGAGAACGCACCATATGTATGAAATAGGTGACTCATCAGAACGAAATAGATGACTAATGAGAATGCACTGTATGTATGAAATAGATAACTAATGAGGACATACCATGTGTATGAAATAGGTGACTGGTGAGAATGTGCCGTGTGTATGAAAAAGGTGACTGGTGAGCACGCATCGTGTGCATGAAATAGGTGACTGATGAGAGTGTACTGTATGCACGAAACAGATGACTACTGAAAACAGACTGTGTATCGCAGGGATCTCTGCTCACTGCTCTGTGGTGACCTGAATGGGAAGGAAATCCCAAAAGGGGGGGGGCGTATGAAGAGGCACAGCTGACCCACTCTGTTGTACAGCAGAAACTAACACAGCATTGTAAAACAACGATACGCCAGTAAAAACTTTAAAATAAATTATTGGAAGAAAAGGCTGGGACTTAAGAAGTCTTAAGAAGCAATATAAGTGTATTATCTAGATGTCATCTTTCTAGATAACAGCAGAAAGAGCCCATGTGGAGCTGGGCCTTCACAACCTCCTCCTGTGGGCCCTGTGCTCTTCCTCCCACAAGCCGCCCACACTCACACCTCCAAGGCTGTCATGCCTTCTGTCCCGTTGGCCTGGAATGCTTGTCCTTTCAGGCCTCCCCTGAGACCCAGGTGGGATGACAGTCTCCCGCCCCACCTGTGCCCACCCCGGAGCCGCAGTATTCACTTCCACCGGACTTCCAGGGGTGTGTTTCCATCTCCCCACGGCAGAGCAACAGGTCTGTGAGGAGACCGGGAAGGTATGTCAGTCATTCAGTCACGTGCAACTCTTTGTGACCCCATAGACTGCAGCCCACCAGGCTCTTCTGCCTGTGGATTTACCAGGCCAGAATACTGGAGTGGGTAGCCATTTCCCTCTCCAGGGGGTCTTCCCAACCCAGGATCACACCCGGGTCTCCTGCACTGCAGGCAGATTCTTTCCTGTCTGAGCCACAAAGGAAGCCCAAGACTACAGGGCATGAATTTCATAATTTATGAATAAATCAGATTTATGGATAAACCTGAATCTAACCAATGCATTTTAAATGAACAAATGAATGTAGGAATAAATGCCTTTGCACGGTATAACTGGAAGGCAGAGTTTTTTTAAATTATAATTGTTTTAATACTCTCTGGCTTTAAGGTACTGTGTTATTTTGATAAAAATTAATTTGGGGGACATCTAACATTCCTATGGGAAGCCCACAGACCCACACAGCAAAGCCGTTGAAACAACCCACGCCTTGTGTGTAATTACCCTGTAATTCCATCAAGGCTGAGAAAACTGCCAGCCGCTCAGGAGCAGGAGGCATGAACCGTGATTTTCCTCGTCAGCTGTTGGGGTGTTTGATGAGTTACCTGACATGTCTTCGGTAACTTACGGAAATTCAGTGTCTTCATCTGAGAATTCTTTCCATAAAAATCAGAGGCTTTCCTTCTCAAAAGAAGCATTAGCATTTTAATCACCGATATTAAGCCCCCTCCTCGGTCCACTTCTGAGCAGATGAAAACTGCCCCGGCCCTGGCTTCTCCCACTTGCAGATTAAAAACTCCTTCTCTGCTACAGGAAAGAGCTGTCAGTTGTTTCCCTTTGCGAGCATGGGTAGCTTCCTGCATTTATAAATGTCCATGAAATCCTTGAAGGGGTCGAGACGTGCCCTGTGCAAAAGTGTCATGAGAAAAACAACATTTCAGTGGAAAACGAGGTCCATTTACGTCACCTCTAGTAAAACCCACGAAGGCTGCTCGGAAGCGCTTTATCTGTAAATCAGAGGCACAGCTCGAGTGCGGCCGTCACAGGGTGCCACTGCTTCCACATAAATAATCGTATCTTGCTTTCCTTTCTGTTGAATATTCTCTGTTCCTTTCACTATTAAATGCATTACTTCCTGTCTTATCTATCCCCTGAAAAAAGCAAAGCAGCTTCCTTTGAATAACAAAGTGGTTTTGCTCTAAAAGATCTGAATGAAGCAGGTGGGTTTTGCTGGCAGAGACTCAATCATCAACCAAGACTCAGTCGTCGTCCGTTAGAAGAGAGTTGTTGTTGTTATTGCTGACTGTTGTTGTTGTTTCGTCGCCAAGTCATGTCTGACTCCTTGCGACCCCATGGACTGCAGCCCGCCAGGCTCCTCAGCTCATAGGATTTCCCAGGCAAGAAGACTGGCGTGGGTTGCCATGTCCTTCTCCAGGGGATCTTCAGAGCCAGGGATCAAACCCACGTCTCCTACTTGGCAGGCTGAGATGGTTGAACGGCATACTGACTCAATGGACATGAGTTTGAGCAAGCTCCGGGAGTTGGTAATGGACAAGGAAGCCTGGCATCCACGGGATCACAAAGAGTCAGACCCGATTGAGCAACTGAACTGAGCTGAACTTGTCCGGTGGACTCTTTGCCACTGAGCCAGCACAAAAATCCTAGTGTTATTGACGAATAGAACATTTTAGCGCAGTTATATTTTCAAGGGGAAAAACTTACCATTTTAAACCCATAAAAAAGAATTTTAAATCCATATTATTCCTACATTTCAGAGTTTCCCTCAGTGTAAGCTTATGTAGGTTTCAGAAAATGCACAGAGAAGGAGCAGTTGCCTTCAGGCCCATGAATTAACCACCCTTCATGTACTCACACCTCACAAGCTCACTGCAAAATCCCCCTTCCAGGGGGTTCAGGCCAAAGAAGAAACTGTCAGATATTTATGACTTAAGACATTTTTTCACATCAAAGGAATGGTATAGACCATGTAGTTAATGCGTTCTTGCCCTGACACTGATGAGCAGGATAGCTGTCTCTTGCTGACACTCTCCATGGGACTGACTATTCAAAATGATGACTCTTCAGAGCCAGCTTTCCAGCCATTTCCTGTGTGCCCATCCCTGCCGAACCTGGTCCCCATCTGTCTTGTTTGGGTCTTCTGCCCCTTGGGACCCAGCAGTCCTAGGCTGGCTACCTCCCCCATCGGGGTGGTGATTCTGCTTGAAGTAGAAGTCATTCGGTCACGTCTGACTCTTTGTCACCCCATGGACTAGACAGTCCATGGAATTCTCCAGGCCAGAATACTGGAGTGGGTGGCCTTTCCCTTCTCCAGGGGATCTTCCCAACCCAGGGATCGAACCCAGGTCACCCGCACTGCAGGCGGATTTTTTACCAGCTGAGCCACCAGGGAAGCCCAAGAATACTGGAGTGGGTAGCCTATCCCTTCTCCAGTGGATCTTCCTGACCCAGGAATCGAACTGGGGTCTTCTGCATTGCAGGCAGATTCTTTACCAACTGAGCTATGAGGGAAGCCCTGATTGAACTTTAAAAAAAAAAATTTTATTTGGCTGAGTCTTAGTTGCAACACACAGGATCTTTGGTCTTCCTTACAGCGTGTGGTTCTTTCCATTGTGGCATTCAGACTCTTAGCTGCAGCATATGAGACCTAGTTGCCTGGCCAGGGATGGAAACTGGGCCCCCTGCACTGGGAGCGCAGAGTCTTAGCCACTGGACCACCAGGGAGGTTCTCTCCCCTTGACCTTTGACCCTCACCTCTGACAGGCGTCCAGGAGGCACACCCCCAAGCCCCTCCAGCCCCATCATCACATCCCATTGTCTGAGCCTCAGCGGTGGCTGGGCTACCTCTCACCCGGCCACCCTGCCAGGAAAGAACCCATGGGTGCATCAATTTTATGAAAATTTCACCACCTTTTCTTATAAATTCACAGTAGTCACCCTAGAAAAGATCTGGGCACGTTCAACATCATCTTTTTCAAAAACCTGCCGCTGAAACTTTGCATCACTGGTAGATCTCTCCTTCCCATCTTCCTGTGATCGGCCAAGGATTGGTGGAGCACTGTGCAGGCCGCACTGCCCTCAAATTAGCTGGGGGAGACTGCTAAGCCTGAGAGCCCTTGCCAGGCCTGAAATCCAGACAGGCCAACCCCTCTGCCCAGCCAGCTGTCCAGGAAGCGAGCCGGCCCACCAGACCTGTGTGAGGTCAGCAGTTTGCAATGACCTTCTTCAGCTTCCAGAAACCTCCCTGCCAGCCTCTGGGAGCAGCATCAGGGTGTCCCCCCAGAGCTTGTGCAACCGACCCACACTTTTGGAAAATCGGGGCTCCCCGTCCCCTCCATTTGTGTCCTGTGTGGTCCTGACTCGGATCCCTGTAAGAGGACACACCCCATGGTCCTGTGTCCTCTCTTCCACTTGCTAAAAACAAGTGTTTTTAAGTGTTCTTATCACAGCCACTGTCCCTCCTGGCCCCTCGCCCCTTGGGGGTGGAGATTGCTAATAAGCAAAGGACGACGTAGGGCCAGCAGCTGGTAAGTGGTAGGATTCGGGATCCCCTGGCCAGAGCCTTGGGGCCATTCCCTGCCCAGCTGTCCATTCTTGTGTGTCTGCTTCTCCTGGCCCCGTTGCTCTGTCACCAGGGATCTGCAGTTCCCACCGTGTCTCATCCCTTCTTTCCTATCTCACTGCTTCTCCTCAACCCTGGGCCTCTGTGGTTTACCCAGAGATTCCACCCTCCTTGCTCATCTGTGTGCCCACTTGGCTCTCTTAAGAATCTTCTCTTCCCTCTGCCTTCAGGGTTGACCGCTTGGCTCCCTGTGCACCCAGACATGCATTTCTGTCTGTGGCCGAGACAGACACCTCTGAGTGTTGAGTGTAAGTGCCAGCCCCTCCCTACTTGGTCAGCTGTGTCAGGGGACACACTCCTGTCTGATCTCAGGATCAGTGTTCGTAGGGGAGGCCGTGCTGGCCAAGCTTACACCCTGTCGTTCACCACCTGCCGTCCAGACCCCGCTCGGGCCCCCTTTCTTCCCAGTCCTAGCCATTGTCAGATGGAGGTGCCCTGCCCGGCGGTCCTCGACTACCCTCCTGAGTTGAGCAGCATCAGTGCCCCCAGGGACCAGCTCCCAGCGAAGTGGCCCAGAGAAGTGGTTGCAGGTTTGGTTCCAGCAGATTTTCATCACAGTCTGAACATAAATTCAAGGAAGAGATCCCTTCCCCAACTGGCGAGCCTTTTTCCCCTGGGAGATCCCCCAATCCCACGGCCAGGGTCCAGGGGTCTGCACCTCTGTGAATGAACATTTGGAATTCCCCTTCTGAGAAAACAGCTTTATTTCCATTTATTCCAGTGATACAAAATTACCCTTATTTCCTCTAACCATCCTCCTAACTGCCAGGGTAAGGCCAAAGGGACATGTGAAATATGTATGATTTCAAAAACATCCCAAAAGTAATACAAAATCACAGCTGTTGAATTCAGGATGAGTAATGGGACTTGTGTGTTCAGTGCTGGCTTTTAATAGGGGCCAGGGTAAATCACGGGTAGGCTGAGCTAGCAACAAAGCCTCTCCCGTTTCCCTGGATCATTTGAATAATAGAACTAATGGAGACCGTGTTACAGAAGGCGCTGCTAAGTAGCTTCAGTCGCGTCCGACTCTGTGCACCCCCAGGGACGGCAGCCCACCAGGCTCCCCGTCCCTAGGATGCTCCAGGCAAGAACATTGGAGCAGGTTGCCATTTCCTTCTCCGTATGGAAAACGTATTACAGAAGCAGTCACCTATAATTGCATAACCCCATAATCACTGTTGTTGTTGTTCAGTCGCTAAGTCATGTCCAGTCTTTGTGACCCCATGGACTGCAGCATACCAGGCTCCCTTGTCCTTCACTGTCTCCTGGAGTTTGCTTAGATTCATGTCCATTGAGTCGGTGACGCCATCCCACCATATCATCCTCTGTCGTCCCCTTCTCCTCCTGCCTTCAATCTTTCTCAGGGTCTTTTTCAATGAGTCAGCTCTTCACATCAGGTGGCCAAAGCAGTGGAGCTTCAGCTTCAGCATTTCCAATGAATATTCAAGACTGACTTCCTTTAGGATTGACTGGTTTGATCTCCATGCAATCCAAGAGATTTTCAAAAGCCTTCTCCATCACCACAGTTTGAAAGCATCAGTTCTTTGGCGCTCAGCCTTCTCTATGGTCCAGCTCTCACATCCATAAGTGACTATAATGGTACAGAAGAGTACCATTTGTTTCCTACTTCGTTATCAGAGCTTTTCACATTAGCAACTTTCTTCTTTGTTTTTTAGATGTTGTACAGGCACAGTTCTTCCATTTGGAAAGTGGAAAAGAAAGACATAGGGTAGAAAATCGAATTTGTGTTACATTTCACGAAACTGCCTTTGTTAGTCTTCATGTAGAAAAAAAAATCATTTTCTTTTTCTTTGTCCTTCTGGAGTGCAGACCTGTGGAAGAATAAAGACGAATCGTGGAATTTCCCGCAGGACTATGACCCTGAACTGATTAAGGAAGACAAGCGGAAGGAACTGGAGTCAGAGATCAGAGTGCAGGTAAAGCGGCTTTAATGCTGGAGTCCTAGTCAAGTCTTCCACTGCAGCGCTTCTTTATAACGTCCTGTTAGTGACCTACCCAGAATTTAAGCTGTTTCTAACTTCCCGAAGAAAACACAAAGCAGGCAAATTCACCTAAAACATAGTATCTTTTATATTGCCCTAGGTTGATGAGCTGATGAGACAGGAACTAAAAAACTTGAAACTAGCTGTGAACAGAGAGAAGGAACTATCGGCGAGAAAAGGAAAGAAGAAAGGAGGTAAAAAGGTGAGTGACGCTTACGCTCGGGAGGCGGAGGGCAGAGCTGGACTGTGGCCAGGAGCCCGGCCCCAGAGGCCAGGGTTGGCCCAGGCGTGCCGAAGGCAGACCCTGGCTGCCCC
Organism: Redunca redunca; assembly: GCA_006410935.1. Lineage (NCBI taxonomy): Eukaryota > Metazoa > Chordata > Mammalia > Artiodactyla > Bovidae > Redunca > Redunca redunca. Next base: position 12,088 of record SJYQ01030998.1, read on the forward strand.
GGGCTGCTTTCCAGGAAACGTGCCTGCCTGTGGTGAGCTTCCCTTGGTCCACTGTGCATTGGTCCACCAAATGCGTAGCCCTCAGGGCTGTGGGATCATAAATGGGATCAATCCAGTCTGGGAGTGACCTCCCCGCCCTCCTCTCTGTGGATCCGTGGTACCCAGGCCCACAGGTGGGATGAGATCTCTCAGAGGAGCTAGGACATGTGCCTCAAATGCCCACCTCCCTGTAGAAGATCTGTGGGCGGGGAGGCCAGTGGCAAAGACCAGGTTCTTGGAGAGTCAGGGAATCTGATGAATTGAATTTTAAGTTGCCACTCATCCATCTACCAGTGGTTTAGAGGCCAGTCAGATCCCAATATTCAATATTATGTACTGGGGTCCTGTGAGATAATAGAAAATGTTCCTATTAGTCTCTGCCCCCACTTGCTGACATGGAGCTCCTGGAACCCTTGTAAATTCCTAAGTGGTAAGTGCATGGGAAGCCTCTTTTGTTACAATAAAGCAATTCTGGGTGGGTTCCTGGGTGGCTCCCAGGTTGGGGCTTGTTCCCACCGGAAAGACCAAGCCACGATCCGAAGCCTGGAAATCACAGGTCCATCCACCCCATTCCCAAGAGAGGGGAGAGGAGCTGGACATGGAGTCAATACTTGATCATGCCCGTGTGAGGGCGTTTCTGTAAAACCCCAATAATCACGGGCTTTGGAGAGTTTCCAAGTGAGTGAGCACAGCCACATGCTGGAAGGCTTGCTGTTCAGTCGCTCGGTCGTGTCCGACTCTTTGTGACCCCTTGGACTGCAGCACACAGGCCTCCCTGTCCATCTCCATCTCCCAGAGCTTGCTCAAACTCATGCGCATTGAGTCAGTGATTCCATCCAAGCGTCTCATCCTCAGTCACCCCCTTCTCCTCCCACCTTCGGTCTTACCCAGCATCAGGGTCTTTTCCAGTGAGTCAGCTCTTCGCATCAGGTGGCCACAGTATTGGAGTTTCAGCTTCAGCATCAGTCCTTCCAGTGAAAATTCAGAACTGATTTCCTTTGAGATTGACCGGTTTGATCTCCTTGCGGTCCAAGGGACTCTTAAGAGTCTTCTCCAACACCACAGTTCAAAAGCATCAGTTCTTCAATGTTCAGCCTTCTTTATGGTCCAACCCTCACATCCATACATGACAAGTGGAAAAAAACACAGCTCTGACTAGGAGGATCTTTTTCAGCAAAGTGATGTCTCTGCTTTTGAATACACTGCCTAGGTTGGTCATAACCTTCCTTCCAAGGAGCAAGCGTCTTTTAACTTCATGGCTGCAGTTACCATCTGCAGTGATTTTGGAACCCAAGAATATAAAATCTGTCACTGTTTCTATTGTTTCCCCATCCATTTGCCATGAAGGGATGGGACCGGATAGCCATGATCTGTTTTTTGAACGTTGAGTTTTAAGCCAACTTTTTCACTCTTCTATTTCACTTTCATCAAAAGGCTCTTTAGTTCTTCTTTGCTTTCTGCCATAATGGTGGTGTCATCTGCGTATCTGAGGTTATTGATATTTCTCCCAGAAATCTTGATTCCAGCTTGTGCCTCATCCAGCCTGGCATTTCACATGATGTACTCTACATAGAAGTTAAATAAGCAGGGTAACAATATACAGCCTTGACGTACTCCTTTCCCAATTTGGAATCAGTCTGTTGCTTCTTGATCTGCATACAGGTTTCTCAGGAGGTAGGTAAGGTGGGCTGGCATTCCCATCTCTTTAAGAATTTTTCACAGTTTGTTGTGATCCACACAGTCAAAGGCTTTGGCATCATCAATGAAGCAGAAGTAGATGTTTTTTCTGGAATCCTCTTGCTTTTTCTAGAAAGGTACCGTACCCCAACTTCATGGAGGTGGAAGCTCCTGTGCCCAGGACCCTCCCAGACCTTGCCCTACACACCTCTTCATCTGGTTGTTCTTTTGTGTCCTTTATTGTGTCCTTTGATGACCTGATAGGTGTGTTTCTGTGAGTTCTGTGAGCCACTCTAGCAAATTCATCAAACCTGAGGAGGGGGTCATGGGAAATGTAGATTTACAGCCGGTTGGTCAGAAGCACAGGTGACAATCCAGACTTGTGATTGTCATTTGGAGTGGAGTGGGGGTGGTTTTGTGGAATATCACCCTTCACCTTGGGATCAGACTCTATATCTCCAGGTCGACAGTGCCAGAACTGACTTAGATTGTAGGAGCCCAAGCTGGTGTTGCAGAAGATTTCTTGATGGAGGAAACCCCCATGCAACTGGCATCAGAAGTGCAGTGAATGTGCTTCCCATGGGTCCGGAGCCAGCTGTGCCTCTGCGGCCAGGATACTCCAGGCAGGGGAGCTGGCGGGGTGTGGGCTTTCTCAAGTTCCCACGGTCCATCAGCCCTCCCTGGGACTCACACACTCCCTGAGTTTGTCACACTCTCAACTGCATTAGTGATTAGTTTGCCAGCCCAGGGGGATGTGTGGTATCTTTACAGTGACTATATCCTGAAGCCTTTTGTGTTGATTTTACAGTTTACAGTTTTACAGCTTACCTCTGACTCTTCAGATTAACACCTAAATGTCCTTCATGCCCCTCTTCTGAGCTTCCATCATTGTAGCCCAACGCATGCTTAGTCGCTCAGTCGTGTTCTACTCTTTGTGACGCTGTGGACTGTAGCCCACCAGGCTCCTCTGTCCACGGGATTCTCCAGGCAAAAATACTGGAGTGGGTATCCGTTTCCTTCTCCAGGGGATCTTCCTGACCTAGGGATTGAACCCAGGTCTCCTGCATTGGAAGATTCTTTACCACCTGAACCACCAGGGAAAGCCCATAGCCTGATGAGGGTTCTCTATATGTAATTCCCATAAATAGGTGAGGGCATCTATTTATGCCACTGGTTGACCCTGTTAATGAATTTCCTATCTTCAAAAAGTGATGCTCTAATGACTGAATGTGGAAATCAAGCTAAGCAAAAAGGAAAATGAAGACAGGAGGTGGCTGCACCCCTCCAGCTGAGACTCGGCTTCCTCTCCTTAACCAACAGCTGATCATCGGTCTGGCACTGCTGCCCCTCTCGCTCCTTGAAGCCTGGTGTCTGCCCTCCACCATGTCCTAGCTCATGAAGTGTCCCAGGATGGGGTTGCTGTGAATTTCCCTCTTGGAATTAAACTGGTTGAACACACAATAGATGTGCTCAGGGTACCCCCAACAGATTGATGGTAATTGTGTAACTGTAGAGTTTTGAGTTCTCAAAATTCCAATCCAAGCAGCCTTGGGAGACATAAATATGATTTCGTTTCGTAAGCTGAGACTTAATTAGCTATATTAAATCCCCTCCTTAAGAAGACCATTAGCAGAAGGGGAATGGACAACCTTGAACATCAGAAAGGAGAAAAGGGACTCAGAGGGATGCAGTTTGGCTGTGTTATTTCAGCTTTATCCAGAGAAAGTGACTTGATCAGAGATTATACAGCCACCTGAGCACCCCACTTGAAATACAGATATGACCTTAGTACTCCATACTGAAACCCTTCAATGACACCCTAGTTCCCACAAGGATAAAGGTGACAATCTTCTGCCAGGCTTACAAAGCCATGCTTAACCTAGGAAGGGTTCTTTTCTTCAGGCTCATCACCCACTTCTCCCTCCCTGGCTGCACTCCAGCACCCTGAGCTTCCTCTTTGTCCATCAAACACACTGTGCTCCCTCCCACCACAGGGCCTTGCATGTGCTGCTCTCTCTCAGGAACTGTGTTTGCTCCCACACCCTCGGTCCTGAGTGTCGTTAAGCCCCTGCTCATCCCTGGGGTCAGTCCAAGTCCTTTTTCCTCGAGAAAGCCTCCTGGGACCTCTGAGTAATTCTGCTTGCTCTGCATGCGCTTGGCTCTGTGCTCCCGTGGCTTCCTGGTGCTTTGTCGTGGTTTTCGTGCTATATTTACTGACAAGGTCTTTTTGTTAGTATCTGCCTTCCCATATCTACTGAGGTGCAGAGACGGTGTGACTGTCTTTGCTGCTCACTACTGTAAACTTTTCTGGCACATAGTAAGTCCTCGGCGCATATTATTGAGTGAGTTAATTCATCAAATCTAGACCCTACGCAGACTGACCCCTCTCAGCTAGATCAGTGCCTTTAGATGCCACAGCCATGGCATCGGTGAAGCTTCAGAGCATCCAGGCACCTCCTTTGCTGTTCCATACTCAACAAGCAACCACCCTGTGAGTTACTGTGGTCTTGTGTTTATTTTGTAACAAGACAGAAAGCTATAGCCTATTTCTCTCAGCAATTACACTTCACAGTACAGTTTAATCTACTTAGCTTACAGTTTTGTCCACCTTCTCTTGTGATACTGAGGGACACATCATCTTTACCAATTGTTTCTTTCAGTAGTATTTATTGAGCACTGTAAGGCACTTGAGGTACACAAGATAACGAGACAGACAAAGAGTCTGCACTGGCAGAAGCAAGTTTCCAGAAACACAAGACTGTCAGTCAACCCTGGAAGGGCTGTGCCCCCATTATGACATCATTGCCATAGCAAGAGCACCCGTGGCAGGTGCTCTCTGGGGAGATGGCCCACTGTGGTCTTGCCATGGTGTCCTCATCCTGCCCTGGAGTAACCTGGAGCATGTGTAGCCCCCAGCTTTGACCATGGCCAGTGTGGGCAGATAGAAATTTAGAATCGTCTTTTTAAAGAAACAAATGAACATTCTACAACTGAAAAATATGGTATCCAAAAGTAAGGAGTCTTCTACCTGGTTTAACAACAGTGTGGACATAGTAAATGCAGGTTGACCTCAAAGACAAATCAGTAGGAAATACAAACTGAAGTACAAAAAAAAATAATAATAATATAAAGAACAGAGAAGAAGGGAGATTTGAGGCAGTCAAATGTAACATATGCACAATTAGAATTTGCCCAAAAAAAGGATGGAGCAGAAGCAATAAATGAAAAAGTAATGTTTGTTAAATTTTCCAGTTCAGACGAAATACACAAAGCCACAAATTTAAGAGCTTCACTGAGGTTCAAGAAGAATGAGGTCCAGACACATCAGTCAAAATGCTGAAAGTCAAAAGGAAGTTCTTACTAGATTTTTTTTTTTAAAAAAAAAAAAGCACATTTCCTTCAGGGTCATGAAAAATAAGAAAGACTACGGAGTCTCTCAGCAGAAACTACAAAAGCCAGAAGGGATGGAATGGCATCTTGAAGGACTGGGAAAAATATAACTACCAATCTAGAATTCATACCCAATGAAAATATCCTTCAAAACTGAAAATAGAGATATTTCCAGACAAACAAAATCTGAGAGGATTTATCAGCCACAGACCCACAATATGAAAACACTAAAGGGATGTTATTCTCCAGGCTGAAGGAGAGTTAGTTCAGGTGGGAGAACGGAGAGCAGAGAGATAGAGGGAATTCTCAGCTCTGAGAAACAGGAACATGGGGTAAATGTAAAAGGCTGAGGGCTCCTAGAATAACCTAGCTTTTAAAGCAAGCAAGAGTAAGCGCCATGTGTGTCTGTACCATATATACAAATAACATACAGAATAATAGCAGAAGAAAGGGCAGATAGCAGTAAATGGACATGTGGCATGATTGCATTTCTCAGGAAACCATGAAGGGCTAATTTAAGGTAAATTGTAATAAGCTAATGATGTGTTTTGTAATTTTTTTAAAATGATACTAAAACGTATAGCAAAAGAAGAATAGCAAAAATAAGTAGAGAAATATAAATTAATTGAAAAGGATACAGGAAGGAAAAATAGGAATAAAAAGAAAAGTAAATTAATAATAAAAAAAAGGAAATACAAATATGATAGAATTAAACTCAACCAAATCCATAATTACATGAAATGAAAACAGACCGAATGTTCTACTTAAAAGACAATTGTTAACATACTCAAAAAAAACAAACTCTGTGCTGTATATAAGAAGCACAGCTCAGTTCAGTTTAGTTCAATTGTTTAGTCGTGTCTGACTCTTAGTGACCCCATGGACTGCAGCACGCCTGGCTTCCCTGTCCGTCACCAACTCCTGGAGCTTGCTCAAACTCATGACCATCAATTTGGTGATGCCATCCAACCATCTCATCCTCTGTCATCCCCTTCTCTTCCTGCCTTCAATCTTTCCCAGCACCAGAGACTTTTCTAATGAGTTGGCTCTTTGCATTAGAAGAATAAAATATTGGAGTTTCAGCTTCAGCATCAGTCCTTCCAATGAATATTTAGGATTGATTTCCTTCAGGATTGACTGGTTTGATCTCCTTGCAGTCCAAGGGACTCTCAAGAGTCTTCTCCAACACCACAGTTCAGAAGCATTTTGCATTTTCATATTGTTCATAGGGTTTGAAAAAAGATATAAAAAAACAAAGTATACTCACACTTTAAACATTTAATTTTGATTGGGGTATAACCACTTAACAATGTTGTGGTAGTTTCAGGTGAACAGCAAAGGGACTCAGTCATACATATACATGTAACCATTCTCCCCTCAAACCCCCTTCCCACCCAAACTGACATATAACATTCAGTAGAGTTCCATGAAGAAAAATACTTTAACCATAAAGAATAGATATGTTGAAAATAAAAGAACAGTCAACTATAAACCATCAAAGCACTAACCAAAAGGTAGCTAGTATAACTCAATACCAGACAAAGCAGACTTTAGGTAATAACCACCCTACACCATTCAAACAGTGGAAACAGTGAGAGACTTTATTTTCTTGGGCTCTAAAATCACTGCAGATGGTGACTGCAACCATGAAATTAAAAGACACTTGCTTCTTGGAAGAAAAGTTATGACAAACCTAGACAGCATATTAAAAAGCAGAGACATTCCTTTACCAACAAAGGTCCATCTAGTCAAGGCTATGGTTTTTCCAGTGGTCATGTATGGATATGAGAATTAGACCATAAAGAAGGCTGAGCACCAAAGAATCGATGCTTTTGGACACTTGAGAGTCCCGTGGACTGCAAGGAGATCAAACCAGTCAATCCCAAAGGAAATCAACCCTGAATATTCACTGGAAGGACTGATGCTGAAGTTGAAACTCCAATACTTTGGCCACCTGATGCGAAGAACTGACTCTTTGGAAAAGACCCTGATGCTGGGAAAGATTGAAGGCGGGAGGAGAAGGGGGTGGCTGAGAATGAAATGCTTGGATGGCATCACCAACTCAATGGACATGAGTTTTCCCAAGCTGTGGGAGATGGTGAAGGACAGGGAAGCTGGGCGTGCTGCAGTCGATGGGGTCACGAAGAGTAGGACACAACTAAGCAACTGAACAACAACAATATGCCATTCAAACACCTCATAAAAAACAGAGTCCCTGCTCCAGTACACAGCAGCAAAGCTGCATGAGGAGCCTGCCCCGTGAAGACACAGGAGGCAACCCATCCTCTGGAAAGGCGCGAGAGAAGACCAGAAAGTCGCCACCCCTCCTTCCCTGCTGGGATGGATCAGAGGAAGCTGAGTGGACAGTCAGGACTTTCACCAGTTCCCAGCAGTAACAAGGCTACCTTTACCTCAGAGTCATTGGAAGACCACACCGGGGGAGCCAGAGGTCTCGCCCCCCCACCCAGAAATAGAACGAACTCCTCCCACAGTGGAGTGAGGAATGTATCCTTCTACCTTCCTGACAGTAACCATACAGCACGCACACACAATTACCCTGACAAAGTGATGTCAGAGTTTAAACAGAAGACTTAAATTCAGAGTCTCATAGCATAGTGGGCTTCCCTGGTAGCTCAGTTGAAAAGGATCCACCTGCAATGTGGGAGACCTGGATTCAATCCCTGGGTTGGGAAGATCCCCTGGAGAAGGGAAAGGCTACCCACTCCTGTATTCTGGCCTGGAGAATTCCATGGACTAAGTCCATGGGGTCGCAGAGAGTTGGACACAACTGAGTGACTTTCACTTTACTTCACAGCATAATACAAAAATCTTTAGGTTTCATTGAAAGTCACTCATTATACAAGAACCTGGAAGATCTCAAACTGAAGGAAAATAGATAGTAGATCCCAAGTCTGAAATGTCAGAGATGTCAGAATTATCTGACAAACATTTTAAGGTTGTCATGATTAAAATCTCTCAATGAGTAATTATGAAGCTACTATACACAGATTAAAAAAAATAAAGCCTCAACAAAATAGTATATGATACAAAGAAGAAGCAAATAGATATTTTAGAACTGAAAAGTACAGTATCCAAATTACTGGTTGAGCTCAGCAGCAGAATAGAGGTGACAGTGGAAATAATCACTGAATTGGAAGATAAGACAATAAAAATTATCCAATAAGAACAACAAAGAAAATTAACTGAAAAAAAAAAGTTAAACAGGGAATCAGGGACTGTGAGACTGTTAAAAAAAACATCTTATTTATGTCATCAGAATCTCAGGAGAGAGGAAGGATGAAACTGAAAAACCATTTTGAGAAATAATGATTGAAATCTTCCCAAATCTGATAAAGAGATATAAACCTGCAGATTTAAGAAGCTGAGTGAACCCCAAACAAAATAAATCCAAAGAAATCTAATCTGAGATATGTCATAATTAATCTTCTGAATATTGAAGACAAAGAAAAAGTCTGGAAAGCCTCCAGGGAGAAAAAAAAAAGTGACCCTTTACCTATAGGGGAAAAAAACACCTTAAATAACTGTGGATTGCTCACAAGAAATTGAGACTAGAAGAAAGAATACAATACTTTTGTAATTTATATGCCACCAGAATTTATACCCAGCAAAAATATTCTTCAACAGTGAAGGGAAGGAAATCAAGATGAAGGAAAACTGTTTTTTCCAGCAGTAGAATCACCCTTAGAGAATTTCTAAAGAAACTTCTTTAAATGGAAAGGAAAACCTGGAGTACCAGAAGGCAAGAAAGAACTTGTAAGCAAAAACATAGGTAAAAAAATTAGACTTTTCTATCCTTTCTAAATTATGTTATTTGCTTGAAGTAAAAAATTATAACACTGTTTGACATGATTCTCAATGTATACAGAGGAAATATTTTAAAATGTTAGGAAATGATGGGGATATGAGCTAAAGGATATAAAGGGAATTACAGTTTTTCTACTTCACTCAAAATATGACATGAATAGACTGTGATAGCT
>SJYQ01030998.1:21199-52889 GCA_006410935.1 Redunca redunca
GTGATAGCTATACATATATAATGTAACACCCAGAGCAACTGCCAGAAAACTATCCAAAGAGATACACTTAAAGAACACCATCAAAGTGAAATTCTAAAAAAAAAAAAAAAATGAAGTCACCCACAGGATGACAGGAAAAACCAAATAAGAAACAAAAAATATAACAGAAAAAAATGGTAGACTGAAGTCCTAACATATCAATAACTACATTAAATGTAAATAGTCTACATACAATAATTAAAAGACAGAGATTAGCAAAGTGTGTTTAAAAATATGGCCCAACTATATCTTCAGGAACCTCATTTGATATATTGTGATATAAGCAGGTATAAGTAAAAGGATGGGAAAATATACCATGCAAACAATCAAAAGAAAGCTATTATATCACATAAAGGAGATTTCAGAGCTGAGAAAATTGTCAAAGACCGGGAAGAGCATTATATGTGGTAAAAGGGCCAATCCACAAAATACATAGTAATCCTAAATGTTCATACACCAAGCAGCAGAACTACAAAACATAGGAATCAAAATCCAATAGCACGAAAGGAAAAACAGAAAAGTCTACAGTTACAATTGGAGACTCAACACATCATTCTCAAGAACTGATAAAATACTAGGCAGAAAATCACTAGCAAGGATATTGAAGAACTCACCAACACCAGCAACAAACAGAATCTAGTTGATATTTATAGAACACTCAACTTCCCTGGTGGCTCACATAGTAAGAATCTCCCTGGAATGCAGAAGGCCCAACCAAGTTTGGTCCCTGGGTTGGGAAGATCTCGTGGAGAAGGAAATGGCAACCCATTCCAGTATTCTTGCCTGGAGAATTCTGTGGACAGAGGAGCCTGGCAGGCTACACAAAGAGTCGGACACTATTGAGTGACTAACACCACCCAACAAAGAGAAGGCATATTCTTTTCAAGTGGCCACAGAACGTATTCCAAGGTGGACCATATTTTGTGCCATGGAACATATCTCAATAGATTGAAAAGAGTTGCAATTATGAAGAGTGTCTTCCCCTACCACAATGGACTCAAAACTAGAAACCAGGAATAGGAAGGTAACAAGAAAATGTCCAGGCACAGGGAAACTAAACAGCACGCTTCTAATTCATAGGACAAAGAAAAACAAGAGAAATAAAAACATGTAACAAAAATGTGAGATATAAAAATACCCGGGATACAAGCAAAGCAGCCCTGAGAGGGAAGTTTATACACAGGGGCTTCCCGGATGGTTCAGTAGACAAAGAATCCCTGGCAACTGAGCAAGTTGGTCACCCTGACCCTCAGCACTTTTGCCATCATGGGCCCCTTCCTGGATGAAAAAAATACTAAAAAGATTACATGACTGGATTGCTATAAAGACAAGTATATACCAATAGGGGCTTCACAGTGATAAAGAATCCACCTTCCAGTGCCAGAGACACAGGGACACGCGCTTGATCCCTGGGTCAGGAAGATCTCCTGGAGAAGGAAATGGCAACTCACGCCAGTTGCCTGGAGAATCCCATGGAGAGAGGAGGCTGGCAGGTTACAATCCACGGGGTCACAAAGAGTCAGGCATGACTGAGCGACTAAGTACAAACAGATACACTAGAAAAAAAAGAGGAAAAGGCTCAAATTCATGGAGAAGGAAATGGCAACCCACTCCAGTACTCTTGCCTGGAGAATCCCATGGACAGAGAAGCCTGGTAGGCTACAGTCCACGGGGTTGCAAAGAGTCAGACACGACTGAGCGACTTCACTTCTTCACTTCAAATTCATCAGCCAAGTTCCCACCTTCAGAACCTAGAAAAAGAGAAAAAAAAAAAAAGTGAGCATAAAGAAGAAAATAAAGATCAGAAATCAGTGAAATTGAAAACAGAAAAACAGTATAGAAAGTAAATAAAACAGAGCTGAGTTTTTGAAAATTATCAGTAATTGACAAACCTCTGGTAAGACTAACAAAGGAAAAACAAGTCACAGATTACCAATATCAGGAATTAAGCAAGGGTTGCCACCACTGACTGCAGACATAAAATAATTTAATAAAGGATACTGTAAACAACTCCACACACATAATTTGACAACTTAGCACAAGATGGACCCACTTTCCCTAAAAATACAAACTGCCACAACTCATTTGATAGGAAATAGATAAATTGACTAGTTCTACAACCATACAGAAGTTGAATTGTAATTAAAACAATTCCCCACATAGAATCTCTGGGGCCAGATGATTTACTGGAGAATTCTACCAAATGTTCAAAGGTAGATTAACTCCAATTCTATGCAGTCATGTCCAGAAAACAGAAGAAGGAACACTTCCCAACTCATTTCATAACAAGCTAGTATTACCCTTAAATGAAAACCAGACTAAGACAGAACCAAAAAAAGAAAGCTGTAAGCCTGTATCCCTTGTGAATATAGATGCAAAATTTCTTAGCAAAATATTATCAAATAGAATGAAACAATAAAGAGGATTATAAACCATGACCAAATGGAGTTTATTCCAAGAATGCAAGCCTCGTTCATTATTTGAAAATCAGTAATGGAATCAACTATATTAATGGGCTAAAGAAAAAAAATCACACGATCATATTAGTTGATACAATTTGATACAATTTAACACTCACTCATAATAAGTTCCTCAGAGAAAATGGGATAGAGAAGTTCTATAAGGTGATAAATTAACAAAAACACCCGAAGCTAACTTTTTACTTCACAGTGAAAGACTAAATGTCTTTTTCCTAAGACTGGGAGCAAGGCCAGTGTGCCCGCTCAGTACACTTTTCATGAACATGGTGCAAGATGTTTTAGCCAGTGCAGTACGATGAGAGAAGGAAATCAAAGAAACCGTCCTTATTTGTAGATGACATGAACGGCTATTTAGAAAATCCCAGGGACTCTCAAAACTCCTAGAAATAAAAAAGTGCATTCAGCAAGGTTTTAGGATACAAGGAGAACATATAAAAATCAGTCATATTTCTATCTACTAGCAATAAACAGGTAGACACCAGGGTTAAAAATATATCACTTAAAATCACTCAAAAATGAAATACCTAGGTGTAAAGCTAACAAAACATGTATACGACTTGTATGCTAAAAGAACACCATGCTGATGAAAGAAATCAAAGACCCAAACAGACAGACATACTATGCACGTGGATTGGAAGACCAAGGTTGTAAAGATGTCAGTTCTTTCCACATCAGTATACTAGATTAATCCAGTTCTTATCGAAATCCCAGAAAGATAGTTATAAACATAGATAAGATTCTTAAAATGTACATGGAAAGACAGTGAATCTAGAATAGCTAAGATGATTTTGAAAAAAGAGCAATAAAATAAAAAGAATCCATGCATGTGATTTCAAGGCTTATTATACAGCCATGATAATCAAAACTGTTTGCTGTTGGTAGAGGGTTAAACCACAAATCAGTGAAACAGGACGGTTGAGGTATAGGCTTGCACAAATAAACCTGACTGATTTTTGACAAAGATGCAAATATAATTCAAGCAGAAAGGATAACCTTTTCAATAAACGGTGCTGAAGCAGGTGGACATCCACAGATTATAAAAAGAAGAAAAACAACCTTAAGTCTTACATATTGTACAAAAATTAACTCAAAATGGATCATGGACTTAGATGTAAAATGTAAAACTATAACTCTTAAAAATATATAGGGGAATATACACAATGGAATATTACTCAGCCATAAAAAGGAACACGTTTGAGTCGGTTCTAATGAAGTGGATGAACCTAGAACCTATTATACAGAGTGAAGTAAGTCAGAAAGAGAAAGATAAATGTCATATTCTAACACACATACACAGAATCTAGAAAAGCGGTACCGAAGAATTTATTTGCAGGGCAGCAATGTAGAAACAGACATAGAGAACAGACTGGACATGCGGAGAGGGGAGGAGAGGGTGAGATGCATGGACAGAGTAACATGGAAACTTACATTACCATATGTAAAATAGATAGCCAAGGGGAATTTGCTGTATGGCTCAGGAAACTCAAACAGGGGCTCTGTATCAACCTAGAGGGGTGGGATGGGGAGGGAGATGGGAGGGAGGTTTCTAAAGAGAGGGGATGTATGTATACCTATGGCTGATTCATGTTGAGGTTTGACAGAAAACAACAAAATTCTGTAAAGCAATTATCCTTCAATTAATAAATAAATAAAAATTTTTAAAAATTGATGGAAAAAATACATAGGGGAAAATCTTTTGGATCTAAGGTTAGCAAAGCCTTCTTAGAATTAGCACTGAAAGCACAAATCCATTAAAGGAAAATTAGGATTTCATCAAAATTAAGCATGTTTGTGAAAGAGCCTGTTAGGAGGGTGAAAAGACAAGCCACAGATTGGGAGAAAGCATTCACAAACCATGTATCTAATGAAGATCTAGTATGTAGAACAATCAAAACTCAACACTTAAAAAAGAAAACAATCCGAATATGATATGAACAGAAGGCATGAACTGACGTTTCATCAAAGTGGATGTATAGAGGGGAAATGGGAACAGAAAGGATGCCTGTCATGAGCCATTAGAAAAAAGCAAATGAAAACCACAAAGAAAGCACCCCATATCCATGAGGATGGCTGAAATAAAAGCAGTGGCAACATCAGCTGCTTAAGAGGACAGGGACAAACCATTGTCACTTTTATATGATTGGTGAGAGTGTAAAATGGTATGATCAGCACATGAAATTTGGCACTGCTTAAAAAACCAAACACGTCACCACGTGTATGTGTGTTCAGTAGGCAAGTTGTGTCTGACTCTTTGCAACCCCATGGACTGTAGCCCGCCTCTGCCCATGGAATTTTCCAGGCAAGAATACTCGAGTGGGTAGCCATTTCCTTCTCCAGGGATATTCCGGACCCAGGGATCAAACCTGCACAAGAGAATTCCTGTGTCTCCCGTGTTGGCTGGTGGATTCTTTACCACCTGGGAAGCCCACAGCAACTGCCATACAACCCAGCAATTGCACTCATTAGCATTTATCCCAAATAAATGAAGGCTTACACACACACACACACAACACACATTTGTTGTACCATAATCAGTTCATAATAGCCCCAAACTAGAAACAACAATTGAAAGAAGAGTGAACTATTCGTGCATACAATAACCTGGGAACATTTCCTGAGAATTATGATGAGGAACCTGGAATGTCAGGTCCATGAATCAAGGCAAATTGGAAGTGGTCAAACAGGAGATGGCAAGAGTGAATGTTGACATTCTAGGAATCAGCGAACTAAATTGGACTGAAATGGGTGAATTTAACTCAGATGACCATTGTATCTGCTACTGTGGGAAGGAATCCCTTAGAAGAAATGGAGTAGCCATCATGGTCAACAAGAGTCCAAAATGCAGTACTTGGATGTAATCTCAAAAATTACAGAATGATCTGTTTGTCTCCAAGGCAAACCATTCAATATCACAGTAATCCAAGTCTATGCCCCAGTCAGTAACACTGAAGAAGCTGAAGTTGAACGGTTCTATGAAGACCTACAAGACCTTTAGAACTAACACCAGAAAAGATGTCCTTTTCATTACAGGGGACTGGAATGCAAAAGTAGGAAGTCAAGAAACACCTGGAGTAACAGGCAAATTTGGCCTTGGAATACGGAATAAGCAGGGCAAAGGCTAATAAGAGTTTTGCCAAGAGAACGCTCTGGTCATAGCAAACACCCTCTTCCAACAACACAAGAGAAGACTCTACACATGGACATCACCAGATGGTCAACACCGAAATCAGATTGATTCTATTCTTTGCAGCCAAAGATGGAGAAGCTCTATACAGTCAACAAAAACAAGACCAGGAGCTGACTGTGGCTCAGATCATGAGCTCCTTATTGCCAAATTCAGTCTTAAATTGAAGAAAGTAGGGAAAACCGCTAGACCATTCAGGTATGCCCTAAATCAGTGACTATACAAGGGAAGTGAGAAATAGATTTAAGGGACTAGATCTGATAGATAGAGTGCCTGATGAACTATGGACGGAGGTTCATGACATTGTACAGGAGACAGGGATCAAGACCATCCCCATGGAAAAGAAATGCAAAAAAGCAAAATGGGTGTCTGGGGAGGCCTTACAAATAACTGTGAAAAGAAGAGAGGTGAAAAGCAAAGGAGAAAAGGAAAGATATAAGCATCTGAATGCAGAGTTCCAGAGAATAGCAAGAAGAGATCAGAAAACCTTCCTCAGCGATCAATGCAAAGAAATAGAGGCAAACAACAGAATGGGAAAGACTAGAGATCTCTTCAAGAAAATTAGAGATACCAAGGGAACATTTCATTCAAACATGGGCTCAATAAAGGACAGAAATGGTCTGGACCTAACAGAAGCAGAAGATATTAAGAAGACGTGGCAAGAATACACAGAAGAACTGTACAAAAAAGATCTTCACATCCTTCACATCCAAAATAATCACAATGGTGTGATCACTCACCTAGAGCCAGACATCCTAGAATGTGAAGTCAAGTGGGGCTTGGAAGGCATCACTACGAACAAAGCTAGTGGAGGTGATGGAATTCCAGTTGAGCTACTTCAAATCCTGAAAGATGATGCTGTGAAAGTGCTGCACTCAATATGCCAGCAAATTTGGAAAACTCAGCAGTGGCCACAGGACTGGAAAAGGTCACTTTTCATTCCAATCCCGAAGAAAGGGAATGCCAAAGAATGCTCAAACTACCGCACAATTGCATTCATCTCACATGCTAGTAAAGTAATGCTCAAAATTCTCCAAGCCAGGCTTCAGCAATATGTGAACCATGAACTTCCAGATGTTCAAGCTGGTTTTAGAAAAGACAGAGGAACCAAAGATCAAATTGCCAACATCCACCAGATCATCAAAAAGCAAGAGAGTTCCAGAAAAACATCTATTTCTGCTTTATTGACTATGCCAAAGCCTTTGACTGTGTGGATCACAATAAACTGGAAAATTCTGAAAGAGATGGGAATACCAGACCACCTGACCTGCCTCTTAAGAAATCTGTATGCAGGTCAGGAAGCAACAGTTAGAACTAGACATGGAACAACAGACTGGTTCCAAATAGGCAAAGGAGTACGTCAAGTCTGTATACTGTCACTCTGCTTCTTTAACTTCTATGCAGAGTACATCATGAGAAACGGTGGACTGGAAGAAGCATAAGCTGGATCAAGATTGCCGGGAAAAATATCAATAACCTCAGATATGCAGATGACATCACCCTTATGGCAGAAAGTAAAGAGGAACTAAAAAGCCTCTTGATGAAAGTGCCAGAGGAGAGTAAAAGAGTTGGCTTAAAGCTCAACATTCAGAAAACGAAGATTATGGCATCTGGTCCGATCACTTCATGGGAAATGGATGGGGAAACAGTGGAAACAGTGTCAGACTTTATTTTGGGGGGCTCCAAAATCACTGCAGATGGTGATTGCAGCCATGAAATTAAAAGACACTTACTCCTTGGAAGAAAAGTTATGACCAACCTAGATAGCATATTCAAAAGCAGAGACATTACTTTGCCAACAAAGGTCCGTCTAGTCAAGGCTATGGTTTTTCCTGTGGTCATGTATGGATGTGAGAGTTGGACTGTGAAGAAGGCTGAGCACTGAATATTGATGCTTTTGAACTGTGGTGTTGGAGAAGACTCTTGAGAGTCCCTTGGACTGCAAGGAGATCCAACCAGTCCATTCTAAAAGAGATCAGCCCTGGGTATTCTTTGTAAGGAATGATGCTGAAGCTGAAACTCCAGTACTTTGGCCACCTCATGCGAAGAGTTGACTCACTGGAAAAGACTCTGATGCTTGGAGGGATTGGGGGCAGGAAGAGAAGGGGACGACCGAGGATGAGATGGCTGGATGGCATCACGGACTCGATGGACGTGAGTCTGAGTGAGCTCCTGGAGTTGGTGATGGACAGGGAGGCCTGGCGTGCTGTGATTCGTGGGGTTGCAAAGAGTCGGACACAACTGAGTGACTGAACTGAACTGAACTGATGATGAGTGAAAAGCATACTCTAGGGTGAAACATACTCTAGGGTTGAAACATACTCTAGGGTTCTGTGATAGAACATTCCTGAAAGGACAAAATTTGTAGAAACAGAAGGAATTAGAGGTTTCTAGTAAAGCTGGGGTGGCCGAGGGAGCAACTTGAAGGATCCTTATGGTGATAGGAAACATTCTTGACTATATCCACATCATTTCAATATCTTGGTTGTGACCTTGAGAGAAAGTGCTGCAAGATGTTACCATTGGGAGAAACACTCTAAAGTTTAAATCTCTCTGTATCAGTTCTTGGAACTGCATGTGAATCTTACATCATCCCAAAATAAAAAATTTCAACTTTTAACAACTGAAAAACATCAAGTATAGCTACCTATAGCCACATACCTGAATGCTGTAATCGTAATACTGATTGGAGGAAGCCAGACACTAAAGAGTCTATATTGTAAGACTCTATGTCCAAGAACAGGTGATGTGAGTCCACAGAGAAGTCACAGGAATGGTTACTTACAGACTGGAAAACCACATGAGAAGAGAGTTCAGGAATGACGAAAATGTGTTCTGAATTTTAAACTGGGTGGTGGTGATGTGGTCCTAAGTAAAAATTAAATGTGAAAAGTTTATTAACCAGATGTGATTACATTAATTATGATGTAATAAAAATATTAAAGCATGGATGAATGGGAAATGGACGTGGAAGAATGGAAGAGGACGGAGTGCATATTGGGGCTTCCCTGGAGGTTCAGAGGTTAAAGCGTCTGCCTGCAATGCAGGAGACCTGGGTTCGATCCCTGGTTTGGGAAGATCCCCTGGAGAAGGAAATGGCAACCCACTCCAGTATTCTTGCCTGGAGAATCCCATGGATGGAGGAGTCTGGTGGGCTGCTGTCTATGGGGTCGCACAGAGTCAGACATGACTGAAGCGACTTAGCAGCAGCAGGAACAGCCGCACAAGAGAAAAAAGAAGGACCCGTGTGTGAAATAAATCACCAGTCCAAGTTCAATACATCAAAGAGGGCACTCAAAGCCCGTGCACTGGGACAACCCAGAGGGAGGGGATGGGGAGGGAGGTGGGTAGGGCTTCAGGATGGGGGCACATGGACACCCGTGGCTGATTCATGTCGGCTGGTCGGTTCAGTTGCTCAGTCATGTCTGACTCTTTGCAACCCCGTGGACTGCACGTGCCATCTCGATGTATGGCAAAAACCACCACAACACTGTAAAGCAATTAGCCTCCAATTAAAATAAATAAATTAATTTTTAATAAAAAGAAGGACCCAAAGGGAATCCTGTATAACAGGGAACACGAATCACCCAAGGAGCATGAGATGAGGCAAAGAAAGATAGGGGTCAGGCTGGGGAACTTGAACTTCATCCTGTGGGCAGTGGGGAGGTATTTGAGACAGAAGAGTTCAGCGATCAGCTCTGCTCCAAGGGACAACATCCCAGCACCGCCCGGCAGCTGTCACAAGGGGCTGAGTGCAGAGCCCTTGGGAAACCAGAGGCCGCCTGGCGTTTCTGGCTCTAGGTTTGGGGCCGGATGCTAACTGAGAGGCAATCAGAACCAAGGACAAGCACAGCTAATGGTGCACGGGGCGCTCTCATCCTTCGTCGTCAGCATCCCAGGACCCAGAAGACGACCCAGGGTGCCTGGGGCTGTTGGGAGCTCAGGGTGCGTGCGGGTGTCAGGCTGGCCGCCTACCCTGCCGCTCCCTGTGGCGTGAAGTCTTTCTGCTCCAGACCCAGGTGCCACGATTGACTTTACCATTCCCCACCCCCCAAACCAGCCTCCTCAGCTCATTTCTAGAGCTCATTTTTCTTTGTTTTGACTAAATGGTCGGGTTTTTTTTCTTCCATTTTCTTCCAGAAAAATAAAAAGAAGAAAGGCAGAAAAGGGAAGAAGGATAAAGACCTGACTGTGGACAGGTGAGAGGTGCACCCTGGGGGCGGGCAACCCAGAGGAGAGCCCAGGACGTGGCTGGGTCCTCTCGGCCTGGCTTGGGAGAGGCACCACCCTGCCCGGCTCTGTACCTGCCACACCCTTCATCCTGGAAGAGCTGGTGGGCGAAGGCCCGGGACCACCCTGCAGTCCTGCACCCAGGCCGGCATCCTCAACTGGGGACATGCAGACTCGGCCCCGTCGCTTCTGAGGCCGTGTGATGTTTTAAGCTTTAAAATTCTTGGGGTTCTGAAGAAGTTTATTAAGAAATAGTATCCTGCAGACACAGTTCTTATTCCCTGCCCGTCCCTGGGTCTGGCCACTGGGGCCCTTTATAAATGCTCCTCGAAGCAAAGAATGAGGACTCGTCACAAAGGTATGGTTCCATCTCCTTCAGCTTCGTTGGCTAAACTTTGATATTAATGGGTAATTGTAAAAGCTCACTTTAAGCTGAAATGGCCTTCAGTGCTTTAGTATTAGAAATAGTTAGGACCCAGGTTTTCAAACATTTTCAAGGAGTTTAATTAAAATCCCCTCTAAGGGAATGGCAGGAATCATTTTGAATGCATACACCTTTCTTCTCCGTGGGTTTATTAACAGGTGACAGGTGTTCCCTAGTTCCTCTTTGGACTTCCCAGGTGGCACTCGTAAAGAACCTGCCTGCCAATGCAGGAGACACAGGAGATGCAGGTTCGATCCCTAGGTTGGGAGGATTCCCTGGAGGAGGAAATGGCAACCCACTCCAGTATTCTTGCCTGGAGAACCCGGTGGAAGAGGAACCTGGTAGGTTACAGTCCACGGGGTTGCAAAGAGTCTGATGCAACTGAAGCAACTTAGCATGTATGTATGCTTGTTCCTCTCTGGATGCAGTGATACAGTCCCAAACTCTACTTGAGCGAGGACCCATGAGAGAGGAAGCCAGCCTGGAATCATCCACGTGGAAAGTGGGAACCAGAGCACCCCAGAGCTCATGCACACCCGGGGCCCCCAGCAGGAAGCCTCTGCAGTGTTGCCCAGCCTGGGTGTGGCCTTGGCTCTGGGGAGAGATGGCTTCCTTAGGATATCCCTGGAAGGAGGAGCTGTGAGTTTCCATTGTTTGGGGAAAGGTTCAAGGTCAGGAGCAGTGGCTGACCGCGGCCCTGTCAGCATTCTGAGACATACTGACGCCTCCTGGGGACACAGGGACATCATGGTCCCTGACCCGGAGGAGGGTCCAGCCCCTGCCTACACGCGGAGTCACCTCTGTCTTCAGTGACTCTTCCATGCCACTTTCCTCTCGTGTCCTTCCATCAGTCTTTCTGGGAAGATCCTGCTAAGTGTTTTATTTGATAACCACCCAGAGCTCACCTCGGATCTTGCCAGCACGAGCCGACTACTAAGTTAACATTATCCACTCACGTTTGAAGCACCGCGCGACTGAGTGCAGCTCTGCCCTAAGCACACAGGGCGCACGCGTGCGGCTCGTGGACCATGTCTGTTAGACGACGAATGCGCTCTCGGCATATGTTTCTTTACAGCTGAACTGGCATAAATGGGCCACAAGCAATTCTCTAGTGAAATGAAGACCATTTTATGGCCTTTAAAAGCATTTTGTTCACTTTTATGCCCAAAAGTACAGAAATACCTAGGCATCTCATTCCTGGAAGACTTTGTTTTTTTGAAAGCTTAATGACTTTAAGACTTAATGAATGTTACTCATTAAGTAGGATTCAGTTAGTGGGCTAGTTCTCCACCAAGACACTGTAAGGCAACTTCTGTTTCTCTCACCGACTTAGCATAAACCTTAAATCAGCACTTTTACCACAGTCGATAAGATACATAGTTTTAGACTTTTTTTTATTCCATAGCAAGTGTTGATTTCACTGGAAAGATCCAAATATAGGTTTGTGTTCCATGCTTCTTAAGACATTAGGTTTTAATTATTTTAGTGAATCTTCTTCAATTTTATGTTAATATTTTAGACATATGTTTGTATTAAACAAATATTCAAGTTCAAACACTGAAACTTGTACTTCCTTGATACAGGTGAGATATATTATCCCAAATTCCATATACAATGAAAACTTGCTCACTTCTCAGCTGAGAGCACACTATCTTAAATATATTTGATAGAATAAAATTTCAGTCAACCAGAGGCTGGAGTCATTGAATTAACATCTATCCCAACAGTATTTGGCTTGAATCTCAGGGATGTACTTGAGTATCTTTTTTTAATTTTAAACATTGTATTTTATATTGGAGTACCAGTGTTGTGGTAGTTTTGGGTGAGCCATGAAGGGCCTTGGCCATACATGTACAATATGTCCATTCTCCCCAAACTGCTCTCCCAGCCAGGCTGGCATGCAGCACTGAGTTCCTTGTGCTCTACAGTAGGTCCTCGCTGGTTATCCATTTTGAATTGAGTCTTTTTTTTAATCACACTACTCAGAGGTGAAAGCGTCTGCCTCCAGTGCAGGAGACCTGGGTCAGGAAGATCCCCTGGGGAAGGAAATGGTAACCCACTCCAGTATTCTTGCCTGGAGACTCCCATGGACGGAGAAGCTGTATGTAGGCTACATACAGTCCACGGGGTTGCAAAAAGTCGGATACGACCGAGCGACTTCACTATTCACTAACTTGAATCATAGGACAAAGAACATTTTAGACATATCTACAGTTCTTCATTCTAATGAAAGACTAAGCTGAACCAAATCATAAGGCCCCTAGAAATGAAATGGGAAAAGACGAGACATCTCAGAGGACCATAATGGATAGTATTTGAATGTGATTTATCGGAATTCCAGCAACCCAAGCCCCACTTAATTTCATTGGGAGTTTCATTCATTAAGTGGAATACTATCTTCATTTTTTTCTCCAATTAGTATAAATTGCCAGTGTGCTGGCTACATGCCCACGCCCCCCCTTAGAGAAGTGATTTTGTCATCTGTAAACACCAGAGAAGAGCTTAACATGCTCCTAAAGAATTACTACACTCACAGCTTTTGACATTTTGTCTTTCACATTAAAATGATTTCCCTTATAAGCCTTTGTTCCTTATAGATATTTCTTTTAAACTATTATGCTATGAAGTTAAAAGGAAACATCAATTTCATGAAGGATTAATGATGTACTACAGCTTGCAGATGCTAACTGAATATATAATTATGGGCCCGTTACATTACTATTATTGGGTAATTTCTAACTCATATTTGTACCATTATTAAGGCTGAAGAAAGGGCAGACTTCAAGAGTTATAGCTGGTCTCAGATACCCAAAGATATAATTCTTATTAATAGGAAATATCAGATATACCCATGGATGAGTGAAAGTATTGTTTTTAAAAAGCCTAGTTCGGTTCAGTTCAGTTCAGTTGCTCAGTCATGTCCGACTCTTTGCGACCCCATGAATCGCAGCACGCCAGGCCTCCCTGTCCATCGCCATCTCCCGGAGCTCACTCAGACTCACGTCCATCGAGTCCGTGATGCCATCCAGCCATCTCATCCTGGGTCGTCCCCTTCTCCTCCTGCCCCCAATCCCTCCCAGCATCAGAGTCTTTTCCAATGAATCAACTCTTCGCATGAGGTGGCCAAAGTACTGGAGTTTCAGCTTCAGCATCATTCCTTACAAAGAAATCCCAGGGCTGATCTCCTTCAGAATGGACTGGTTGGATCTCCTTGCAGTCCAAGACACTCTCAAGAGTCTTCTCCAACACCACAGTTCAAAAGCATCAATTCTTCGGCACTTAGCCTTCTTCACAGTCCAACTCTCACATCCATACATGACCACTGGAAAAACCATAGCCTTGANCTTTTTCCATGATCCAGCGGATGTTGGCAATTTGATCTCTGGTTCCTCTGCCTTTTCTAAAACCAGCTTGAACATCAGGGAGTTCACGGTTCATGTATTGCTGAAGCCTGGCTTGGAGAATTTTGAGCATTACTTTACTAGCATGTGAGATGAGTGTAATTGTGTGGTAGTTTGAGCATTCTTTGGCATTGCCTTTCTTTGGAATTGGAATGAAAACTGACCTTTTCCAGTCCTGTGGCCACCACTGAGTTTTCCAAACTTGCTGGCATATTGAGTGCAGCACTTTCACAGCATCATCTTTCAGGATTTGAAACAGCTCAACTGGAATTCCATCACCTCCACTAAAAAGCCTAATTCATCCCCAAATTGTAAAAACAGTTCAAACATCAATTTGTTTGTGTACATATGAAAGTACTTCGAATTAGATCTGGTTAAAGTTTGCTACGTTTGTGAGGATTAACATGAACACTGCAGATTTGATGTGTTTGCTCATAGAATCGATGGTCTTCTTTTTCCCCAGGACCATTGAGTCTCTGTATAAGGAACTCGTGGAAGAAGGCTTACTGATCCAGGCACTGAAAGTCAACCTCTCAGATTACATTGGTAAAGTACACCAACAGTGATACATATGTGTGGCACATACGTATGTCACCCCTTGGGGTTTAAGGACCCAACAGAGGGAAGTACGTTTCATCTGTTTTTTATCCCAAATCTGGCCCCTGGAGGCTTGTAGCAAATGTTTGTTGGATTGAATTGGTTTGAGCTCTTCCTGCGCTGGGATATAGTAGGTTTGACTATCTCCCTTAATATAGGAGAAGCAGATTTCCAAAACCTACTAGCCGGGCTCCCTAGGGCATTCTTTCTGGCTGAAGCTGAACTGAGGATAATCATGCCCTCATGATTGTCAAAATGCCCTAGAGGCAGCACCTGGTGCTTCCAACACAGAGTCCTTTTAGGAGGAATTCCTTCCAGAATTCTAAATAGGGGCCACCATGGGAGTAACAGGGAGGAATGCACTCAGCCGCTCAGTCGTGTCCGACTCTTTGCAACTCCATGGACTGTAACCCACCAGCCTCCTCTGCCCATGAAATTTTCCAGGCAAGAATACTGGAGTGGGTTGCCGTTTCCTACTCCAGGGGATCTTCCCAACCCAGGGATCGAACCCATGTCTCTTGCATCTCCTGAATTGGCAGGCAAATTCTTTACCACTGAGCCACCTGGGAAGCCCCAGTTGGGAGGAATGAGGAGGGGACATTTACTATCACCATCTTCAGCTGATGTCTCTCTCTTAACATTTGAAAAAACAGGCCCAAGGACCTGAAAACGTATTTAAAGCTTAAAATCCTTCCTACCTCCTTCCACACTAATACAAACCTCATGTTCACTTTTGTGCGTCTACAATCAGCGAGGACATCCTCCCACAGAAACACAAAAAGATAATTACACTCAAAAATTTTTGTATCATACAGTTACCTAATATCTAGTTAATAATCAGTTTTTCCCAATAGTCCTCATTAGTCCTCTGTAACTGTCTTTCTCAATCCAGAATGCCGTCCGTGATCATGGAGGTGATGGTCATGTATCATTTTAGTCCTTTTCCTTCCTTTGCATCTGTGCATAAGTTGCTCTCTGTTATGTCCGACTCTTTGCAGCGCTATGGACTGCAGCCCTCCAGGTTCCTCTGTTCATGGGATTTTCCAGGCAAGAATACTGAAGAGGGTTGCCCTTTCCTTCTCCAGGGGATCTTCCTGATTCAGGGGTCGAACCCATGTCTCCTGCATTGGTAGGCAGACTCTTTAGAGCCACCAGGAAGCCCCTCATTCCTTTTGTCTGCACCAGTTTATAGGCTTTTTCAGTCCTTCCCAGTGTTGACAGTTTTGAAGTGTCTGAGCTGTTTTACAGACTGTCTTTCAGCTGGGTTGGTTTGATGGTTTCCTCCTGACTTGAATCGTGTTGAATGCTTTTTACAGGGAAAAAAAAGAATTGGCAATATTGTGTCCTTCTCAGCCTTTCATGCTGAAGGCATATGATGAAGCTTTGTCCCATCACTGGTGATGTCAAGTTTCATCCCTGATGAAGCTTCCCGGATTCCTCCATTGTAAAGCATCATTTTCCCCTTTATTATCAATGATAATCTACGGGGGGTCCTGGGGGCTCTGGAGATTCTGCTCCCAACCATATGAAAGGTTTTAGCATCCACTGATGCTCCTTACCTGCATTGATGGTTGCTCTGGTGGTCGTGAAGTGGGTATGTTCTAGTTCTATCTCCTCTTCTTTATTTGTTGGGTACCATTCTTCTGGAAAAATTTCCCTCTCACCTTCATTTTAAAATTGTTGCGGTATCAGCGTGGACACATGGAGTCTTTTTTCTGTTTTTTAATTGTATTGTAACCCATATCCATGTGATGCATTCCAGTGTTTACAATGACCCAGTTTCAGCCTGCGGGAGCAAAAAGGCTAACATTTCCCTTGGATCAAAAAATGATACTTTAATCCCTTTGAAATAGAGACACATTTCCTTCTTGGGCACTTGGAAGAACCTTCATTTTTCCTAATGTTACAAGACATTACCAGGCTGTGTACTGAAATATGTGTTGGGTTTCTATTTATTTCTTGTTTCTTCTTCAAGTGCTGTAGGGTTTTTTCCTGGATTGCCTTATGTTTTATTAATTCTGTTTATATGAAAAAATACCACTGTTAGCAGAAGTCTATCTCCTTACTTACGCTGAGATCTCTGAGTTCTGTCTGCTTTCTCCCTTCACATCGTGTCTTTTATTGCTCCACTGAATTCCTGGTATTAGTACAGAGCCTGGCAGGTGGTAGGGTCTTAAAGAATTGTTGTTGTTCAGTTGCTGAGTCGTGTCTGACTCTTTGCGACCCCATGGACTGCAGCCCTCCAGGCCTCCCTGGCCTCCACTACTTCCCAGAGTTTGCTCAAACTTATGTCCACTGAGTCAGTGATGCCATCCAACCATCTCATCCTCTGCTGCCCCCTTCTCCTCCTGTCCTCAATCTTTCCCAGCATCAGGATCTTTTCCAAAGAGTCAGCTGTTCACATCAGGTGGCCAAAGTACTGGAGTTTCAGCTCCAGCATAAATCGTTCCAATGAATATTCACGATTGATTTCCTTTAGGATGGACTGGTTTGATCTCCTTGCAGACTAAGGGCCTCTCAAGAGTCTTCTCCAGATCCACAATCCGAAAGCATCAGTTCTTCAGTGCTTGAAGAATTAATGGACATATTTCTCACCTTCTTACTGGTTTCTTACCCATCTTGGACTTTCTCAGTGATCTCTTTTGTCAGTTTCTGGGTAGCATCTTAAAGTCGCCTGTTCAGTTCGGTTCAGTTCAGTCGCTCAGTCGTGTCCAGCTCTTTGCGACCCCATGAATTGCAGCACGCCAGACCTCCCTGTCCATCACCAACTCCCAGAGTTTACTCAAACTCATGTCCATCGAGTCAGTGATGCCATCCAGCCATCTCATCCTCTGTCATCCCCTTCTCCTCCTGCCCCCAACCCCTCCCAGCATCAGAGTCTTTTCCAATGAGTCAACTCTTTACATGAAGTGGCCAAAATACTGGAGTTTCAGCTTTAGCATCATTCCTTCCAAAGAACACCCAGGATTGATCTCCTTTAGAATGGACTGGTTGGATCTCCTTTCAGTCCAAGGGACTCTCAAGAGTCTTCTCCAACACCACAGTTCAAAAGCATCAATTCTTCAGCACTCAGCTTTCTTCACAGTCCAACTCTCATATCCATACATGACCACTGGAAAAACCATAGCCTTGCCTAGNNATGATCTCTGTTCATTTCCAAGGCAAACCATTCAATATCACAGTAATCCAAGTCTATGCCCCAAGCAGTAATGCTGAAGAAGCTGAAGTTGAACGGTTCTATGAAGACCTACAAGATCTTTTAGAACTAACACGCCCCCCAAAAAAGTTGCCTGAGGTCAAAGCAAATAGAAATCAGCCTCTGAAGCGTGACCTCAAATGGAAATGACCCAGTCCAGCAAAACAGTCAAGCTGCCTCTAGGCGTGGCTCCCTCTTGCCTTTTCCATGTTTTTTTTTTTTCATTTCTCCCGGTTAAGGTTCTGATCTTGGAAAGGTGGCAGTGGATCCTCCCAGATCCCCACATAAAAACTAGACGAAGCGATAGATGGCAAAAGCCCACGGACAGCATTCACACCAAAACAAAATGAACCAAGTTCCCCTCAGAGCCCAAAGTACAAGCCACTGGGGACAAAAAACGAGAAGAACCCCAAAGCAGCCAGCAAGCCCTCCCTGGAGAGCAGAGCGGGACCACAGTCGTAACTGTAGGGGGAACCGGGAGGAGTTTGCCCACTGCACCAGCAGAGGCGTGACAACGGCCAGCCTCAGGAAGTCTGAGCAACTGCGAACAGTCCAGCCGCTAGACACTCTCGAAGCTGACCCTGCGAAGACAGGGCCTTATACTGCAAGGAAGCTCTTGGGAGTAGAACTGGCTTGGAACCACTGGATAGGAACAACAGAGATGAAGAAGAGAGAAGATCCAGAATAAATTGGGGGAGGGGAACAGAGCCAGGACATCACAAGAAGCAAGCCACCATACTAATAACAGATATGAAAACCACAGAAGACAAGGGCTCTCTGGGATTTAAAATCTACCCTGACCCCAGCTATCTTCTCAGCATACAGGAATATTAGCTCATATATTTAAGCAATGAAAAGTTCAAGGTCAAAGCCCATGCAAAGCTTCTATTAAAAAAAAAAAGGAAAAATAAGGAGCAGAGTAACATCACAGAAAGAGATAGTCATAGAGCAGACGTACCTGGAACCTACCCTTTCAAACCAAGCAAGGAAACACAAGGAAATGATAGAAGGGATTTACAGAAGATAAGTAAGAATACACAAACTGGAATTAGAAAAATGCAGAAATGAGTCGGAAAAAATGGAGTATTTTAAGGGGGAAAATCGTTTTAGAAAAAAACTAAAGTACAGTGACTACAAGATTGAATAAAGTCAACAAACCAAGCTTTAAAAGAAATGAAATGTGAAAGACAGAAATTTTTTAGATAAAACTAAATGAAAAGTGAGATTACAAGATTTACAAAGAAAGCAACAGATACTAAAGGTAGGCAAAGAAAATCCATGCAGGCAGGCAAAGCTAATCCGCATCCCTGAAGAGGAAAACCAAAGCAAAGGAAGAGGACACGTACTGAGAATTTTTATTCTGAAAAATTTCCCCAAACAGAAGTGCAAACCGCATAATGGATGATTATACTTTGTATGTAGGACCATCAGCTCCGGTGGACCAACACCAAGATGTATTCTAATAAAAGTGCCAGACTCAGGGAAGGAGAAAAACCTCTGGGCATTACCCCTCTCCTTTTCTGGCCCAAAGCTGGACAAGCAGGGCAAGTGGTCTGTGCCTCGCCAATTCCCCATCCAGGCTGGAGTTGTTTGGGGGGCGTAGCATGTGTAATTCCACTCTCTTCTCAACACCACGCAAATCCAAAAACCCACTAGGGTCATAGCAGCTAGGACCGAAAGAGACTCAGAAGAGAAGACATTCAACTTTGTCATGTCTGGCCCCCCAGTGCTCAGCTCCCAGCCCTCCCCGCTGCCACCACCTGGTTCCTTACTGTGCCCCTCCACATCTGCCCAGCTCTGAGCACTGGCCCTGTGCCCGAAAGCCAGCTCCTACCACAAGCTCAGGTATGCCAGAGAGAGCATGTTTCCTTACCCTTTATATCACTGTCATTTAGCATCACAGCTGCTAAGCTGCCAAGGTTATTCAAATTCAGTGCTTCTTACAGTGACAGACTTTATTTTCTTGGGCTCCAAAATCACCACAGATGGTGACTGCAGCCATGAGATTAAAAGATGCTTGCTCCTTGGAAAAAAAGTTATGACCAACCTAGACAGTATATTAAAAAGGAGAGACATTATTTTGCCAACAAAGGTCCGTCTAGTCAAGGCAATGGTTTTTCCAGTGGTCGTGTATGGATATGAGAGTTGGACTGTGAAGAAAGCTGAGTGCTGAAGAATTGATGCTTTTGAACTGTGGTGTTGGAGAAGACTCTTGAGAGTCCCTTGGACTGCAAGGAGATCCAACCAGTCCATTCTAAAGGAGATCAGTCCTGGTTGTTCTTTGGAAGGAATGATGCTAAAGCTGAAACTCTAATACTTGACCACCTGATGTGAAGAACTGACTCCTTGGAAAAGACCCTGATGCTGGGAAAGATTGACGGCGGGAGGAGAAGGGGATGACAGAGGATGAGATGGTTGGATGGCATCACTGACTCAATGGACATGAGTTTGAGTAAACTCCGGGAGTTGGTGATGGACAGGGAGGCCTGGCGTGCTGCAGTCCATGGGGTCATAAAGAGCCGGACACAACTGAGTGACTGAACTGAACTGAACTACGAGCCCTATCCCTACCCCAGCTATCAAGGCCCCTAATTCCCAGGGGGCATCCAAAGACTGGGGAGATATTTTGGTGCCCTCCAAGTCCCTACGGCTCCCATGGGGGCCACTCCTGCCTGCCCAGGACCCTCTGTCATCCAGGGCTCTCTCCCCTCTCCTCGTCCTCCAGGACACAGGGCTGATGCCCACCGACAGAGACCCACTGCCCAGCTCTCCACTCGGGCTGGGAATGTCTCCCCGCTTACGCCCTCTGTGATGCTGGTCCTTTCTGTGCCTCAGTTTCCGTGATTATGAGGATAAAACAGCAAGTGCCTCACTCAGTTGCTGTGGGAGTTTAATGAGTGAGGAGATGGGGTACCCAAGGCCACGCTGGCTGTCTCTCTGTGTCGCTGGGGTCTCACCCAGCCTTCCACGGGCTCAGGGTTTGCCAATAAGAGGGCTTGTGACTTCCTGGTGCCTCTGTGTCCCTTTCTCTCTGTCCATGTCACAGAAGCAGGAAGCCCCGAGGTGGCCACCACTCGAGGGGAAAATACAGAGGGGACAAACACAGCAGATACTCCCCTAAATTACCCTTTTCATACTGTCCATGGGGTTGCTCGAGCAAGAATACTGGAGTGGGTTGCCATTTCCTTCTCAGAGAAGACTCTTGAGACTCCCTTGGACTTCAAGGAGATCCAGCCAGTCAGTCCTCAAGGAAATCAGCCATTGGAAGGGCTGACACTGAAGATGAAGCTCCAATCTTCTGCCACCTGATGCAGAGCCGACTTCACTGGAAAAGACCCTGATGCTGGGAAAGATCGAAGGCAGGAGGAAAAGGGGGTGGCAGAGGATGAGATGGTTGGATGGCATCACCGACTCAATAGACATGAGTTTGAGCAAGCTCTGGGAGATAGTGAATGACAGGGAGGCCTGGCGTGCTATAGTCCATGGGGTCGCAAAGAGTCGGACTCAACTGAAGTGACTTAGCATGGATTAGAAAGGAAATGTTAGAAACTGATTCTACCTTGATTTCTTAATATTTTTTCTCATCTTTTTGTTAAATATTTACTTATTTATTTGGATGTACCAGGTCTTGGCTGCAGTATGTGGGATCTAGTTCCCTGACCAGGGTTCGGACCTGGGCCCACCGCATTGAGAATGCAGAGTCTTAGCCCCTGGACCACCAAGGAAGTCCCTGTTTCTCATTATTTCTTGTGTGCTTGTATGTTCCTATTCTCTGCATTTATTTCCTCTTTCTGTGTTCATTCACCGGGGCTGCTGTAACAGGTACCACAGTGGGGTGAAGGGGGGCAGCTTAAACAACAGGAAATTCCTCTCCCAGCTCTGGAGGCCAGAAGTCCAAGGCCAAGGTGTCGGCGGTACTGGTTTGTTTTGGAAGCTCTGCGCTCTTCCGGCGCCCCCTCGGTCCTGCTCCCTGGGCCCCTGCCCCCTGGAGGCCGAGTGTCCCTGGGCTCACGTGGCCCTCGCCGGCCTCATCCTTGCACGTGTTGTCTGACCCTGGTGGTTTGCTGTCAGTCACTGGCGCTCCTTGGCTTCCGCTCTATCTCCCATCTCTGCCTTCATCTCACGTGACCTCCTCCCTGTATGTGTGTGTCTGTCTCCAAACGTCCCCTTTTTATAAAGGACACCCTTACTGGATTAGGACTCACCCTAAGAATCCACCAGGGATTGAACCCACGTCACCTGCATTGGGAGGTGGATTTTTTATAATGAGTCACCAGGAAAGCCCCACTGAGACACACTGTAAATGTTTCTTAGAGCCAAGGCTAAAGGGAGATTTTAGGCTTTCTATATCCTATGTGTAGGGCTTTCACAGTGGCTGAGTGATAAAAAAGTGTGCCTGCCAATGCAGGAGACGTGGGTTTGATCCCCTGGAGAAGACGTGGGTTGAGAAGATCCCCTGGAGAAGGAAATGGCAACCCACTCCAATATGCTTGCCTGGAAAATCCCATGAACAGAGGAGCCTGATGGGCTACAGTCCAGGGGGTTGCAAAAGAGTCGGACACGAGTTAGCAAGTAAACAGCCACCACCCTAAGAAGCTCAGCTTAGTTCGTTTCCTCTGCGCTGACCCTGTTTCCAAATGAGGTCACACGCTGAGATACTGGGAGTCGGGGCTTCCACGTGCAGGTTTTAAGAGGACACGCTCCTGTTTCTCTCCCTGCTGTTGTCCTCGGCTTCCTTGCCCTTTTTCGTGCTTTCTACCTCCAGTGCCTTTTCATCCACTATTTCCGTCTTCCCTCCCTCATGGAAGACCTCGTGTCTGTAAGGAATCCTGAAGTCGCTAAGTACTGAATGAATCCATGGGAAAAGTTGATTACAGCTTCCGTCCTGGGAAATAGCAAAACGTAGTAACACGCTTTCGGAATGAGTCTCATCACCTGGCGAAGGGTCCTACCCTGTCTTGGAACCAGCACCCACCTATTCAACTTCATTTGTCTAAATAAAATCTGCTGGGGGTCTACAAAACAGGGTACACCTGGATATTAGCTTTGATTTACTTAAGCAGGAAAAGGGGGTCACTTTCACATCCCCCCTAATGCCATGTTTACAGCAAGAAGTGCTGGATTGAACAGTGGCTGCAGGACGCCTTCCTGCTCCAGTGAAGGCGAAATTAAGCACTCTTCTGTTTATTACCTGCTCATTTCAGAGCGTGGGGCTCAGAAGCCGCAAGGCGAGCTTTCATTGTCACTCGTCTCCTTCACCAAGACCACTGTCCTTGCCAAGGACTTTTTTCATGTGGAGGCTTTGAAAGGCTGTCATTCACAACAAAACAGCAATCATTATCTAGTTTTTAACTCTCATTTTCTTAGCACTTGAAAATGCTTTAAAGCCCTCAATGTTTTCAGGACTGCATAGGCACGTGGATGTATTAATGTCCTTTTAGTGTTTTCATACACACATAAAGGTATTTGTCAAACATATATAACACTGTGCCCTGCAAGATCCCAAGTGTTATGAAAAGAAAAAAAATTAAGAAATTGTGTTCATTTATGAAATATTTTTTCTTCAGATTCAGGTACAGATCAAGAGAGAACCAAGTAAGCATGTAAAAGTCCATCCTCATGACAAATGGAGACAGCCAAACTAATTTTCCTGGTGACCTTATCTAAATTAGTTGGAAAATAACACTTCAGATTTATGACTAGTTACAATTAAGCTCTTTGAAGCCTTCTAATTAAACCTGTAAAGATTTATTTCGATATTATTCCTTTGGTAATCCTTTAAAAATGATAAAAATGTTAATGAACATCACCCTCAAAAGGAGATATTTCTGTTTATCCTAAATTAGACTCAGATCCTTCCTTTCAAATGATTGCATTTGGGGTTCAGATTTACACACCTCCAATACAAATTTCACATCCATTTTAAATAAGTTATTTTTAAAGTTTGTGCAAATGTTAGACATAATCTCTTGGAATAGAAATTAAACCAAACCTGTTGTGTTTTAATTTACTTTATATGCCCTTCATTATAGCACCTGCTCTTCACGTATGTAACATTCAAAGGTTATTTTTTAAAATACTAGGGGGTTAGTCATACTCAACATAATTCCCAGTTATTGTAGTGAGTATAGAAATGTTTCTGTGGCTGGAAGTTTTTCTTCAAGCTTTTATCTAAAAAGTTCTTCATGACGACTCTTCCATAATACAGTTCTATTTGCTCAGAAATACTAAGTTTGTATTCTCTGTTCATTTTTGTGGTGGTTCAGTTGCTAAGTCATGTCCAACTCTTTGTGACCCGACGGACTGTAGCACACCAGACTCCTCTGTCCCCCACTATCTCCCAGAGTTTGCTCAAGTTCATGTCCATTGAATCCGTGATGCCATCCAGCCATCTCATCCTCTGCTGTCCCCGTCTCCTTTTGCCTTCAAATTTTCCCAGCATCAGAGTCTTTTCCAGTGAGTTGGCTCTTCACATCAGGTGGCCAAAGTATTGGAGCTTCAGCAACAGTCCTTCCAGTGAATATTCAGGGTTGATTTCCTTTAGGATGGACTGGTTGGATCTCCTTGCAATCCAAGGGACTCTCAAGAGTCTTCACTTATTAATTCTGCAAAGGACTAAACTATGCGGCTCAGGCCGACCTAGTTTCCAGTTCATTCATCCTGTTTCTTTTCTCCCCAGGTGAGTACAGCTACCTGGGGACGAGCCTTCGCCAGGTGTCCATAGAACCCATGCCTTCCCTCCTGGATGTCCGACAGCTCATCACCCTGTACGGGATCCTGCCACTAGGTGAGGGCTCCTCCTGCCCCGCTGTGCCTGTGCTCGAGGCGGGGGGGTCTGCTCGTGTCTTCCTGGTTGTCGTCAGCGGGCACTGCAGCCTAACCCTTCCTACCGAGAACTGTGATTAAGGGCCATTCCGCTGGATTGGGGCCTCGTGGAGCACCCGGGAAGGCCTGGGAAGCAGCACTGCAGCACACTAGAGTGTCTTCTTAGCATTCCTTTCTTTTTATTGGAGTATAGTGGCTTTACAGTGTTGCGTTTCTACTGCACAGCAAACTGAATCGGCCGTACATATACATACATCCCTCCCCTTGTGGATTCCTTCCCGTGCAGGTCACCACAGTCACTTAAGTAGAGTTCCCTGTACCGTATGCTACACAGATGTTGTCATGAGTTATCTATTTCATACATGGTGCCAAAAGTGTATATGAGAGTCCCAGTCTCCCCCCTCTTTCCCCCTTAATATCCACACATTTGCTCTCCACATCTGTGTCTCTATTTCTGCTTTGCAAATAAGATCATCTATACCATTTTTCTGGATTCCACATATATGAGTTAAAAGTGAAAGTGAAGTTGCTCAGTCGTGTCCGACTCTTGGCGACCCCATGGACTGTAGCCTACCAGGCTCCTCCGTCCATGGGATTCTCCAAGCAAGAGTACTGGAGTGGTTTACCATTCCCTTCTCCAGGGAATCTTCCTAACCCAGGGATCAAACCCGGCTCTCCTGCATTGCAGATGGACACTTCACTGTCTGAGCCACCAGGGAAGCTATGAGTTAATATACAATATTTGTTTCTCTCCTTCTGACTTACTTCACCCTGTGTAACACTCTCCGGGTCCGTCCACGTCTCTGCAAGTGGCCCAGTTTCGTTCCTTTTATGGCTGAGTAGTACTCCACTGTGTGTGTGTTCCACATCTTCTTTACCCGGTCCTCTGCCCATGGATATTTAAGCTGCTTTCATGTCCTGGCCGCTTAACCTTCTGGGCTGAAATCCCTGATGGCCAAACTCTGGAGCAATGATAGACAAAGCAAGCCCCTGCCATTCAAAGTAAGCTCAGCCTGAGGTTAAGCTTGCCTTTTACGCACAGGCTCTGTCCCCTGGTCCTTAGTAGAGCCAGCCCTTCCGTGGAGCTATATTTCATAGATGGAAAGAATCAAGACTGCCAGCTTCCACCGAGGTTCAGTCACAATTGTTCAAACAGACCCGAGTCTGCAGGAAAGCCTGGGCTTGCCGAGAGAAGCACCTGCTGCCCTCCTTCGCCTTTGTGTGTGTTCTCATGGCTTCAGTCTGTGTGTGACCTGAGTCACTGGGGCAGGTGCAGGAACCCCAACCAGGCCGTGCTCTGATGACCATCCTGAACTATAAATCACGTTTTGTTCGTTTAATTTGCTTTAAAGTGAGATGGGAATAGTTTGGACACTTCTTATCTTATTCCACTTTTTTTTTTTTCCTGCATCACATGGCATGTGGGATCTTCATTCCCCCACCAGGGATGAAACCCCGGCCCCCTTCAGTGGAAACGAGGAGACTGAGCCCCTAGACCGCCAGGGAAGTCCCTCCAATTTGACTTAAATGCGAACTTAAAGTTCAGGACTTGCCTGCTGATCCAGGGAGAATCTGCCTGCCAACGCAGGGGACGCAGGTTCCATGCCTGATCTGGGAAGATCGGCGGCATTAAGCCCGTGCACCACAGCTACTGAGCCTGAGCTCCAGAGCCTTGGAGCCACAACTCCTGAGCTCATGTGCAGCAGCTATCAAAGCCTGCCGGCCCTGGGATCTGTGCCCCGAAGCAGGAGAAGCCGCCACCACAGGAAGCCCTCACACCACCCCGAGAGAGGAGTCCCAGCTTGAGAAAGCTTGAGAAAGCCACTCGCACAGCGGTGAAGCCAAAAATAAATCAATGAATAACTTTAAAAAGAACCTAAACCTGTTGGCAAGAAATAGCTCGTTCTTCTCTCGACTTCACGTCAGTAGTACACGGAATTAGGGGTCAACATGGTGCAGTGCAAGTCGGTCTGTCGTGGCCGAGTCTTTGCGGCCCCATGGACTGTAACCTACCAGGCTCCTCTGTCCATGGGATCTTCCAGGCAAGAGTCCTGGACTGGATTGCCATTTCCTTCTCCAAAGAAAGTGAAAGTCGCTCAGTCATGTCCAGCTCTTTGCAACCCCATGGACGATACAGTTCATGGAATTCTCCAGGCCAGAATACTGGAGTGGAGAGCCTTTCCCTTCTCCAGGGGATCTTCCTGACCCAGGGGTTGAACCCAGGTCACCTGCATTGCAGACAGACTCTTTACCAGCTGAGCCACAACGGTAGCCCAGGGGTCAACATAAATAAGATGCGTATATAACATAAATAAATACATAATCCTTGGGGAGCTGCATAATTTGGAGTCAGTAAAATCAATATATAACACTTACAGGACCCACGTAAGTAAACAGATGTGCCCTAAACCCCCATCACAGCATGATGGAAGGCTGTAGAGAGCCAGGAACACCGAGAGGCGACAGGATCTTCAGGGAATGCCTCACCAGTGAGGCTCTGGTGGATCTGCATCATCCACAGGTGAGGGGCATCGTCTCCAGGCTGCCTTGAGGGTCCCAGGAAGACGTGTGCCCAGGACATATCCTGCCCGGACCCTCCTTTGGTCACTGAGAAACCTGGAGTCCTTGCGGGGATCTGCCCGACCCAAGCCACAGACCCAGCAGGGCCTTTGTTACTGTGACCTGTTACGGGTTTGCAACCTACCAGCAAGTCAGACAGAGAAACTCGCTCCTATGGCATATTGCGAGAGCTCCGTCTGAATACCATACTTCTGTAATAGCATCCGATCACAAAAGGGAGTGTGTGTGTCAGCCTGACTATTCAGGGCGCCACTGCCAGGGTGAGAGATCCTTTGTCTGGACAGCCTCTCTCTGCCGTCAAGGAATTGGGTCTGCTTCATCGTAACACGGTATCGTCGCCCTCGCCAACCACAGATGAAGCGTGCCTGGGTTATTTCACTTTAGCGAGAACGTGCTCAAAACTACTTTGCAGGCTTTTGTGTAACCATATAGATGGGGAAACAGTGGAAACAGTGTCAGACTTTATTTTGGGGGCTCCAAAATCACTGCAGATGGTGACTGCAGCCATGAAATTAAAAGACACTTACTCCTTGGAAGGAAAGTTATGACCAATCTAGATAGCATATTCAAAAGCAGAGACATTACTTTGCCGAGTAAGGTCCATCTAGTCAAGGCTCTGGTTTTTCCAGTGGTCATGTATGGATATGAGAGTTGGACTGTAAAGAAAGCTGAGCACCAAAGAATTGATGCTTTTGAACTGTGGTGTTGAGAGACTCTTGAGAGTCTCTTGGACTCCAAGGAGATCCAACCAGTCTGTTCTGAAGGAGATCAATCCTGGGATTTCTTTGGAAAGAATGATGCTAAAGCTGAAACTCCAATACTTTGGCCACCTCGTGCGAAGAGTTGACTCATTGGCAAAGACTCTGATGCTGGGAGGGATTGGGGGTAGGAGGAGAAGGGGACGACAGAGGATAAGATGGCTGGATGGCATCACCGGCTCGATGGACATGAGTTTGAGTGAACTCCGGGAGTTGGTGATGGACAGGGAGGCCTGGCTTGCTGCGATTCATGGGGTCGCAAAGAGTCAGACATGACTGAGCGACTGAACTGAACTGAACTGAAGCCTTCTTTCTGATGATGCAGATTGATTCCCTGTGTCTTGTCAATCACACACAAAGAAAGAGAAGCACAGTCATACTTAGAATATTGATATATTCCCAGCTGACCCAGAAGAGCCCAGCAGATGAGTGTGACAACGGAAGTTCTGACCGCAGCTCTCTGCAGGATTTCATTCCGTCCACTAACTAGTTAGTGCCAACGTGTGCTCTGATCATGTTCAGAATGATGGGAGAGATCAAACCTGAGTCCCAGTCTGGACTCAAAGGAGATGGACAGTGTGGTGGAGAGCAAAAGCCAGAGGCTTCCTAGTGACCCGATGAGTCGCATCATTTCATTATCAAGGGTCCTGTTCACTCCGCCCCAGCGACAGGCCAGACCCCAAGGCAGGAGAAACCAACACAGACTCACTGCACAACACAGGGAGCCCTGCTCAGGATTCTGTCCCCACCTAAAGGAGAAGAGAACTTGAAAACGAATAGCTTCTCATGCATGCGTGTAATGGAACCTGGAGCCAACCCAACGCTGTTAATCGACTGTACCGCGATATAAAATAAAAAGTTTTCAAAGCCCAGGCTACCGCCATCTGGACCTCCATTTTTCCCCCTTTCCCCCTGTATCTTCCTGTCTGCTTCACATTCATCCTCCCAAGCCTTCAAAGGGCGTAGTGCTGTTGCTGACAAACAGAGACTCCCCTGCTCCCTCCCCACAGAATGCCAGAGCTGAGTTATCGCAGGAATGCTCTTTAAAATTACAAGTTTAGGGAGAATGCTGGGGTGAGGGTGAGAGAGAAGTGATGTATTGGACACCCAGGGAGACCCGACAGTTCCACCTTGACGTACAAATCAAAGGTGTCACCAAGCTGGCTGAGACAGGAGGCGCGCCCCTGGTGAGAATGCTTTCAACACATCCATCACTGTTGACAAGACTGGGGTCACGCCGTGCAGTCACGCCTTGCAGGATCCTGACCTAAGAACCACTTGTTTTTTTGGTAGGATCTTAGAGCCTCTGCTTCTACTCTTTTTTAGGCTCTGCAGCCGTGCATGAGAAAGCCCCTTTGGTGAAGTCCCTGCTGTTGGCCGGACCATCTGGGGTGGGGAAGAAGATGCTGGTCCATGCCATCTGTACCGAAACGGGAGCCAACCTCTTCAACCTGTCTGCTGCCAACATCACTGGGAAATACCCGGGCAAGAGTGGCCTCCAGATGATGCTGCATGTGGTCTTCAAGGTATTTGTCGCTTTTCCCAGTCTTGGGTTCTCCTCCTCCCTTCATATTACATTTTCAAATGCTGCAGGGTGAGATGGTTAGATGGCATCACCACCTCAACGAACATGAGTTTGTCCACCAACTCCGGGAGACGGTGGGGGACTGGAAAGCCTGGCAGGCTCCAGTTCATGGGGTTGCAAAGAGCCGAAAGTGACTTAGCGACCGAATGATAACAATTTCCATGAGTCACCTAGCACAGACCCTTTCCTTAACTGACATGCACATCCCTCTTAAACATCCCCTTTGCATCCTCCAGTAAATTACTTTATTATTGCATCTTGCTGAGCATCCAACAGCCAGACACAGCTTCTCTCTTGGTGAGCACCCTACTGTGCCGTTCAGATCAGCCTCCTCTGTCATGGAAATGCTCACATCTTCCCTCCTGCAGTGCTCACGTCTCCTTAAAAATTAAATCTTTTTTCAGCCCACCTCCCTCCAATAACGGCATCAGATATTTGCATGTGGGGGTATTCTTTCTCACATGGCTTGTGAATTGCAATCAGCTCCTCATTTCCAGTATAAGGAGGAACCCACAGCAATCTAAGCTGACCAGAGTAGTGTAGATATTCAGTTACATAGCATCACAGATTCAATGAACATGAACCTCAGCACACTCCAGGAGATAATGAAGGACAGGGAAGCCTGGTGCGCTGCAGTCCATGGGATGCAAAGAGTCAGACAGGACTTAGTGACTGAACAACAGCCCAGGGTCAGGTAGCAGGGTCCTGAAAGATGCTACGCAACCCTGCCTTGGGATCTCAGACAGACTCTTCACCTCCCCTGGGCTCTGTTTCATCATCACCAAAATAAAGGAGTCAAATCAAATGATACTGTCAGCCCTAAAAGCTATGATTCCGTGACATAATTTGCATGAATAGACTGTTGTTCTTGTTCAGTTGCTAAATTGTGTCCCACTCTTCTGCGAGCCCATGGACTGTAGCCCGCCAGGCTCCTCTGTCCACAGGTTTTCCCAGGCAAGAATACTGGAGTGGGTTGCCATTTCCCTCTCCATGGAATCTTCCTGACCCAGGGATAGAATTCACTTCTATCTTGCACTGAACAGGCAAGTTCTTTACCATTGAGCCACCTGGGAAGCTAGGATATATAGATATATATTAATAGATAGGTAGATAGAGGCAAAATATACATATATATACACGCAGAAGGACTACCAAGTTTTAGAGTATTCTGACACTAAACGTTTGTATATTTATTTAATATTTATTTTTATTTACGGGGCTTCCCTGGTGGCTCAGTGGGTAAAGCGTCTGCCTACAGTGCGGGAGACCCAGGTTCGATCCCTGGGTGGGGAAGATCCCCTGGAGAAGGAAATGGCAACCCACTCCAGTACTCTTGCCTGGAAAATCCCATGGACTGAGAAGCCTGGTAGGCTACAGTCCATGGGGTCGCAAAGAGTCGGACACGACTGAGCGACTTTCCTTTCCTTTCCTTTCTTTTATTTATGTATTTATGTGACTATTCGGGTCTTAGTTGCAGCGCGTGGATCTTCAGTTGTGGCATTTGAACTCTTAGTTACGGTGTGTGGGATCTAGTTCCCCACCAGGGGTTGGATCCAGGCCCCCCTGCATTGGGAATGCAGAGTCTCAGCCACTGGACCACCAGGGAAGCCCCACTATTTATGTCTAATATTAAAACTGGACAGGATGTCATTTTGTTTGGTTGAGTACTTCAAGGTTGTCCTTAGGCTGTTCAGTTCACGTTCGGTTGCTAGAATGCCGGGGAAGCAGCTTTGACTCCATCAAGTTCAGTTCAGTTCAGTTCAGTCACTCAGTTGTGTCCGACTCTCTGTGACCCCATGAATCACAGCACGTCAGGCCTCCCTGTCCATCACCATCTCCTGGAGTTCACTCAGACTCACATCCATCATGTCCGTGATGCCATCCAGCCATCTCATCCTGGGTCGTCCCCTTCTCCTCCTGCACCCAATCCCTAGCACCAGAGTCTTTTCCAATGAGTCAACTCTTTGCATCAGTTGTCCAAAGTACTGGAGTTTCAGCTTCAGCATCATTCCTTCCAAAGAAATCCCAGGGCTGAACTCCTTCAGAATGGACTGGTTGGATCTCCTTGCAGTCCAAGGGACTCTCAAGAGTCTTCTCCAACACCACAGTTCAAACGCATCAATTCTTCGGCGCTCAGCCTTCTTCACAGTCCAACTCTCACATCCATACATGGCCACAGGAAACACCATAGCCCTGACTAGACGGACCTTATTATCCAGTACGTGGAGCTAGGTGTTGGCTCTGCATCCGCTTTTAAGGGAGATGGCTACACATCAGCAGCTGCTCAGACAGGAGCAGCTCCTTTTCCGTCTTCTCCTAACAGACAAAAAGGAGGAAGTGATGGCAGTGGGATTTCTCCTCCCAGCCACGCGGACCCCACACTGCGCGAGT
>SJYQ01031011.1:11075-66778 GCA_006410935.1 Redunca redunca
ATACCAGCAGTATATATAGTACATCAGAAATGTAGAAATAATCCTGCCAATGAACATAGAATTTTTTTTGTCTAGAACCTGTGTTAGAGAATTTTACATGACTGAATAGGACTTAATATCATCTGTAATGAACTAAGATTCAGTTGACTTGAGGCATGTGGTTTTGTTATTTCTCTACCTGTTCCGTATTTATATTTATTTTGCTTTTTAAGTTTATCCTTGTTCCGCGTAGGTTCTGTGTTCTTTTTTCACTTAGTACTTAATCCCTGGGTTATTTCATTCAAATTTGTGGTTTTAATTTCTGCATAGCTTCTACAATGATTTAAGTTTCTCTTTATTCTGAATTCTGTTTCTCATAGGCACCTTAAATTTCACATGTCTCAAACTATGTCTCAGGTCCCCTTTCCTTTGTTCAGGTTCTCATTTCTCACCTGAGTAGCCTTTTAGCCGATCTCTCACCTCTAATTTATCCTTCAAATTGCTGGTGATTGTGGTCATGATTCGATAGTACACGAAAGCTTTTTTTAAAAAAATGAGCTTCCCAGGGTTTTTAATTCAGGTTCTTTAATTTGGCACATAGGTTCCCATCATTTCAGCTTTCTTTCCAGCTTCATTTCCTGCCACATTTCATATATCTGTGTTCCAGCAGTTCGCAACTGTTGTTATTTTCCTAACTTACTGTAAGCTTTTCATACCTCAGTGTCACTCCACGTATTAATCCTACTGCCAGTGATAATCATTTTCCCCTGGCTTCTGTTTCTTTTTGAAATTCAAGACACCTTTTCTAGAAACCGCCCTTCACCTCCAGTCTAAATTAAATGCCTCTCTGCCCATATAACAGCCTCTTCCCTCCACCTTCATCGCTCTTACTAAACTGTTTTGAAATGTAGTCGTCTCCACTCTGAGCTCCTAGACAGCCAGGCTGTCTCTCATTGTTCTGCTTCTTGAGCTTAGCTGAGGGTAGGTATTCGGTAAGTATTTGTGAGTGATTAGATAACCAGTCTTTATCTTTACCTGTGAAGTAATCTGGAAAGCCAGGTAATCACAGCACAAAAGTGTGATGTTTTAAAAAGCGCCACCTGGGTTCCTGGTTCCTTGTCATAAGAAGTAGAACTGAGGTAGGCGTGTTAAGGGCAGTGAGTTTCATTGCACAGCTATCTTTTTCTGACTTAGCAAATTAATAAGATTATTTTACATTCATTACTTGTGGAAGATTTTGTTTCCTCCTTTTGATTTGAAGATTTCTGAGATTTTTTTTGTTCTTGTTTTATTTCATTAGAAGCTGATGAAATAGACTCAGAAGATAGTACTGAACCTCCACATAAAAGACTTTGCCTGTCTTCTGAGGATGATCAAAGTATTGATGATTCCACTCCTTGCATATCCGTTGTTGCACTTCCACGTAAGTCACTGTATTAACATAGAGCTTCCCTTCTGAATCAAAGTTCACATTATAAGAGATTAAACTGGCATTTCAATTTAACCCATCAGTTGGACCCATTATTTTTCTCCTCATTTAGTCAAAAAACCTCCTTTAATCAGCTCTTAATGAGTGCTTATTTATGTGCCAGGCATGGCTCTACATACTTTTGCTATATTGCCAAGTTTAATTTCTCAACCTTTTATTTTAATTGACCCCCCATCTGAGAGTCTTTTTAGACATTTTCTTCATAATCACGCTCTCCCACAGAAATTGTAATTTCAGTATCATTGTTGTTTTGTTTTTAATGTACTATGTGTATGTATGTATGTCTTTGCTTTCTTAATAAAGAGACTAAGGTTTTTTCATCTCCTCTCCTAAGAAGCATATTCACCCTCATTGAGAAGGCATTCTCTAGAGTAGGTATTTTTATCGTTACGTTATAAATGAGAAAACTAAGGTACAGAGAGGTTAATAACTTGTCTAAGGTCTTAGGCATTCTGGTTCTTGTAGTTTATGTTCTTTTTACGTGTTATATGGCTAAATGGAAAGTAGAAGCCTGATAAGTTTATTCTCACTAAGAAAGTTCTTAAAATGTTTATATTCCAAGATCATTTAGAATACACTGGCTTCTAAGCAGGTGTAGTATTTTGGATGAAATACTGTTGGTGAAAGACTACAGCACACCAGCTGTAACGTTAGATTATATTTCTCATTTGTTTAGCAAAGAATATGGAATCTGTTGAACCGTGGTAGCCCTCCAAGGCTGGAGTAGATACCTCAGTCCCCGACAATGGGGTTTGGGCCTAGGGCTATTGGTGGCGTACTCTGTACAGAGGAGGGTATTACCATATCCAAGAACTTCCAGTGGAAGAGAACTAAGACTGGGTTTTCATTGTCGAAAATCATGTCTTCATAAGCAGATACGTACTTTGTATTTGGAGTTAATTTGGAGTTAATTGCTTATTAAACGGAGCAGAAAAGTATAGTATTAACTGTAGTCACCATGCTGAACATTACATCCCCAGGGTACAAAATAAAAATATTTAATTAAGTCAGAATTTTTGTATGATTATCTTGATGTAGATTTTGACTTGTTAATTGATTTGGTTAGAGTGCCTTGAATGTGATTGTAGGTTTGATCTACACTTGATATTTTGTTCTATTTTATGGAGTAAGACTAAATACTCATTCACTTACCTGGGTAAGATAATACGGGTGTGTTGAAAGGCCATGAACTGTTTGATGTTGGGTCATAGCATCACTGTGTAAAGAGGACAGTCTGGAGCCTAATTTATAGTAAGACTGAATTTATAAGGAGTGGCTTTAAGTTCCCTGGACTTGTAAGAACTATGTTGATAAAATCAACTTAGGAAAGTTTTTACATTTAAAAAAGTCCCTAAAATCATGAAGTCCTATATCCATCACCATCTAGGACCAGTTAAATGAGCAAGTCATTTATGCTGGACTTCATGAAGATGAATATTAATTTTAAAGTTTTAATTTTAATATTGAGGTTTTCTTTAGATGCTTTATAAAACTGATTACATTTATCTGTCTGAGCCTTAAAAGTTCTCTTAACTCTAGTGTTAATCAGTATAGATCACTTGCTGCTACTTTTTGCAGTCATTTGCACACACTTACTCATTACCTATGCACCGTTAAAACTCTTGGTGGAGTTCCTCTGGCAGCTCAGTGGTCATCTGCCTGCCAGTTCAGGAGACACAGGCTTGATCCCTGGTCCAGGAAGATCCAGATTCCCCATATCATGGAGCAACTACGCCTGTGCGCCACAACTACTGAACCCACATGCCAGCAACTGCTAAAGCCCATGTTCCCTAGAGTCTGTGCTTCCCAACAGGAGAAACCACTGCAGTAAGAAGCCTGCACACCACAGCTAGAGAAAAGCCCTGAGCAGCAATGAAGTCCCATCTCAGCCATACATAAATAAATAAAATTATTTAAAAGTCAAACTCTTGTGATTACTCATTTACATGATCGTTGGAGTCACTGATGCCTCTCATTCCTTTTGTTCTTCGTGCTGCGTTGTCTGTCATTCCCATACCACTCTCCCTATTGTATATATAACTGGAGTCTGTTTGTATCCTACTTCAGACTTTGTTTTCCTGCCACTAATTCCTATCTTTGCAGTTTACTTTCTCTAATACTTCTGCAGTCCTTTGCCCCAATGGGACCCATTAACCTTAGCACTTTTCAGTTATTTCTTCTTCACTTCTTGTTTCCTTCTTACCTAGTTTCAGTGTTTATGGTAAATCATTATAATCTCTGACTTGCATTTACCCTGAGATCCTTTCTTCTTTCCCTCACCTCACCTTTCTTTGATGAAACCACAACCCTGGTTCAATTTGTCTGCCTATTTATGACTATACCAGTATAGTTAATTGAAAAGGATTGGAGGAAAAAAGCACAAGTAAGCTGACTGCTCTCACTTTAAATTTATGATCATTAAATGGGTTCCTTCTGTTGCCTCCCAGTCATACCATACTTATCTGGTATTCTTTCTCCCACTCTAAGATGACTGTTTCGTACATTCTGAAACCTCCACTACTACTTCCACATTTTAAACTCTTAACTGATAGC
This sequence comes from Redunca redunca, assembly GCA_006410935.1. Lineage (NCBI taxonomy): Eukaryota > Metazoa > Chordata > Mammalia > Artiodactyla > Bovidae > Redunca > Redunca redunca. The sequence goes on from SJYQ01031011.1 coordinate 15,097, forward strand.
CTTGCTTCCTACTTTACTGAGAAATTTAAGTGGCCAGAAAATAGTTTAAGTTTCCACTACTACAAATGTATTTACAAACCGACTTGTATCTATGTCCATGTATTCTTGTCTTTTCACCCAGCTAAGGCCAGCCCTTCATTATACCAGATCCCATCCCTTTTGCCCACCTAAGGACATAGTTGCAGGAAGTCTCTCCTTTCTCTTCTGAGTCAACAGTTTTTTCGTTGTCTTCTGGATATTCCCATCAGCGTTACAAAAATACTATAGTTTCTTCTTTAAAATAAAAAGTCCTGTTAGCTCACTTTGGGCTCCCATTCAGTTTCTCTACTTCCCTTTAGTACCTTGAAAGAATTGCCTATACTTGCCTCCATTTCTAATTCCTTTGTTCCATAAGCCCACTCCAATCCATCTCTCAGCTTTTAATGCTATACTATAAATGTTGTCTCCAGAGACTTTGTTTTTTCTTCTTAATTTTTTTTCCAGAGACTTTGTTGTTGCTAAATCCAGTGGTGATTTTTTTTTAGTCTTTGTCTTACCTGATCTCCCCACATTTTTCATCACTCCTCTCTGAGACTTGTCACTTGGCTTCCAGGGAATGAATTTCTCTAGTTTTCTCTCTGTCCATTTCTTCTTAGTCTCTTATGCCGACATATCCACATCTCCTCAGCCTCTAAATGAGGAGTACCCAGGATTCAGTCTTAATTGCTTTTGTTTTCTGTTTTTACTCCCTAGAATTCATACTTTTAAATCCCTCAAGTTATTCCAGGCCATACCTCTCTTAACTCCAGGTGTTTAGTGGGTTTAAACATCTAGTATGTTTAAAACTGAGCTACATTTTTAAACTTGCTTCTTTCTAAACCCTTCTCCCCATTTCATTATTGGTAGGTACATTCTTCCAGTAGCTCAGGTAAAAAACTTTCTTTTTTTAATTTTGTAAAATTAAACAATTTTGTAAAAAATTTAAAAACTTTTTTTTAATTCCATTCTTGACATTTTATTTTCTTTCTTAACTGGTTTATCTGCCTGTCCTTTTGGCTCTACCATCAAAATATATCCACAATTTGAACTACTTACCACCCTCACTTGCCTTCACTCTAGTCCAAGTCACACCTCTTATCTAGTAATAGATTACTGACTTAGCTTCTTCACTGATCTCCTTCCAGCTACGGCTGCCCTTCAGGCTATTTCCCCCTTAGCAGCCAGGGAGATCCTCTTAAAGTAAAACTCAGTTTATATCACTCCTCTGCTCTAAATCTTACTATGGTCACGATAGTGGAAGAGAATTAAAACCAAAGTCTTCATTTACAGTGGCCTTCGAATCCCACGAAATACCTTGTTTGGTCTACTCTTGCCACACTGTCCTTGCTGCTCTGGCAGGCACACAGAACCTTTTTGCACTTGGCTTTCCGTCTGCCTTAAGTGCTATCTCTCAAGATACCTTCATGACTAGACCTCTTCCAAATCCTGGTTACTTTTCCTGACATCCTATTTAAAATTTCAAACACTTGACCCCACTCCCAACAGATTTCCCATACTTCGTTTTTTTCTCCTTAACACTTTTCCAACATAATACTGTGTAAATTTTGTCTTCCCCCTAGACTCTTAAGTGCCTTGTAGGCAGAATTTTGGGGTTTTTTTGTTTATTATTGTCTTTCCATTGCCCAGAACAGTACCTCACATGTATTAGGTACACTGCTGCTGCTGCTGCTAAGTTGCTTCAGTCGTGTCTGACTCTGTGCGACCCCATAGACAGCTGCCCACCAGGCTCCCCCGTCCCTGGGATTCTCCAGGCAAGACCACTGGAGTGGGTTGCCATTTCCTTCTCCAGTGCGTGAAAGTGAAGTCACTCAGTCATGTCCGACTCTTAGCGACCCCATGGACTGCAGCCTACCAGGCTCCTCTGTCCATGGGATTTTCCAGGCAAGAGTACTGGAGTGGGGTGCCATCGCCTTCTCCGTAGGTGCACAGTAGATACTCATTAAGCAAGTATATATGTATGTATATCACATACACTTAGGTGTGTGGATGTATTGGTGAGGAATATGTTAAGAAATTAGGTGATCACATCCTAATTCTTTGGGTATATTTTTTAATAATTAGGACCTGCTTTTATTACTCTAGAGATGAACTGTTCTTTTTCTTGAAGTTTCAGAAAATGATCAGAGCTTTGAGGTGACCATGACTGCAACCACAGAGGTGGCAGATGATGAGATTACTGAGGGAACTGTGACACAGATCCAGGTATAGTAAATCTTTGTATGGCTGCAAGAAGATTGTCCTTTGTACATAACCTTAGGTGATAAAATGATGAGGATAGATTCTGACAATATGCGTGAGTGCTACGTCTCTTCATTCACATCTGACTCTGCAACTCCATAGACTATAACCCGCCAGGCTTTCTGTCCATGGGATTCTCCAGGCAAGAATCCTGGAGTGGGTTGCCATGCCCTCCTCCAGAGGATCTTCCCAACCCAGGGATTGAACCAGTCTCTTATGCCTCCTGCATTGTCTGGTAGGTTCTTTTCCTCTAGCTCCACCTGGGAAGCCCTGAGTCTGAAAAAGTAGCAATCACAGGATGGAAGTAAGACTTATTAATGTTCCAGGTTTCCAGTCCCCACACATATGAGTCTCAGAATTGTAAACAGCGATAGAATTTTAAAGAAGAGTCCTTGTAGAGTGGTTCACATCTGTTGAACTAATGGCATGTGCATTCTTTATCTCCCTAGAGTGACCTCTTTTGAGCTGTTAAATAACTTTAAATTTTATCTACCAGTTATATGAGGTATTGATTGGGATATAAAACTTTTTAAAATAAGCTTTACCCAGCAGTTATCTGTAGTGACTGATTTAGAAAGGTTCCATGTGTTCTGAGCCCTAATGTGAATGAAAGCTGGTCATCTCAAATACATTTTAACTATAACAGTGGTAGTCATAGTTCCTTTTGATAACCTGTACGACTAGATAGATTTTGCCATGTGTTGAGGTTAAATAAGTAGCCTGTTTTCCTATATGAACTTATTTAATTGTCTTGTGTTATTTCTGCCAAAAGCAGTCATCATTCACCTCTCTTCAGTGGCCAGCAGCTTAAATCTATTTTACTTGTAAGTTTATTTCTGGCTGATAGGTCTTTTGTTCTGTCTCTTCATTTAATAAAATAACTTTTTAGCAGACAGTAGCGACATTGTACCATTATTTTTCTTAATGCAAAGCATCATAATGACCCTTCTTCATTACAAAGTAGGTACAAGTTGATACATATGAGGGACTTAGGACGTTTCAGAAGAGTGTACTGTGAATTGCAGTGAGGAGCTTGAGAGCAGTCCCAGAATGACAGGATTTCCAGAGAAGCAATATGCTTCAGACATGTTCTAATATGCTTCATACGTCTTTGAGGCAGGCTGGGGAATTTGGACAGAAATTTTTTATAAATCCCCAGAAACAATAGGGCACATTCTTTCTTCAAAACGGATTTTGCAGGACTTCCCTGGTGGCTCAGTGGTTAAGAATTCACCTGCCGGTGCTGTAAACATGGGTTCGATCACTGGCCCAGGAAGGTCCCACATACAGTGGAGCAGATAAGCCACTGCACCATAACTGCTGCGCCCGTGCTCCAGAGCCCGTGCTCTGCCACAGGAGGCCACTGCAGTAAGCCTGGGCACTGCAGCTAGAGAGCCAAACAGAAATAAAAAATTTTAAAGACAGTTTTTGTCAAATTCATTTCACTTGTAGTATAGTCTCACTTCCATTTTTAGCATGTTGAAAATAACTATATACATATGTCTGGTTTGGTTTACAACCTAGTTATTATCAGATTGATCAGTGGCAATGTACGCAAGTTTTAGAGTTGTTTTGTTTAGATTATTTCTGAAGAGTTACTGAGTTACAATCTAATACTAACCTCTTGGTTTGTTATTACCATTTTAGTGAATGAAAAACTTTTAATAATTTCTAATGTTTTTTTAAATAACATTAGGTTGGGAGTGAAAGGACAGTTTAAAGTTCAGAAATAGTGTGCATTTTTGCTGTGCCCTTTGTGTCAAACTAGGTGTAGTTATTTCACCTAGTTTAGTAGCTAATGCCCCCTTGTCCCATTCCAGTAGTGGGACTAGCTTGAAAAACAATTACGAACTAAAATAAACTTCCCATGTATGTAGTACATTGTGGTTGCAGGAGGCATTTAGTGTGTGAAATATTTATTTTCAGATTTTTAAACCTGTATATATGATAAATGAGAAACCCAACAACCAATTCACAAAGACTTCATTTAGAAAAAGCAATAGCAAGTTAAACAAAGCCTGAGTAACTTGAAAAGATTTATATATAAAGTAGGAAAGTGGCTGGTGCTAAGTTGCTTCAGCCATGTCCAACTCTGCAACACTATACACTATAGCCAGGCTCTTCTGTCCATGGGATTTTCCAGGCAAGAATACTGGAGTAGGTTGCCATGCCCTCCCCCTAGGGATCTTCCCAAGCCAGGGATTGAACCCAAGTCTCATGTCTCCTGCATTGGCAGGCGAGTTCTTTACCACTAGTGCAACCTGGTAAGTTCTCAAGAAACGGGGTTAAAATACCACAAAACTTAATCACTATTTGTATACTAAGTATAGATAGATAGCTTCTTAGGTACCTAAGTCTCCTAATATACTCAGTTTGATTGACAGTGTTTAATATTACTGCTAGAATTTAGTAATTATTTACTTCATGTGATGATTTTTGTCATGTTTAACATTACATGGTTTAAGTAATATGTAAGTCTTCTTCAGGAAATTTTGCACCATAAGGCATTAAGTGTTTACCCAAAGACAGTAATTAATCATGAAAGGTTTATTCCTGAGATTCACAGAGTGGGCTTTGCTATATATTTAGACTCACTTTGGGAAATGGTGATTTTATTCTTTCAACAAACTAGTTAACATCATCTCAGGAGATTTTTCTACATTTCTTAAAAAAAAGTATTGTATGTATCAAGATCTTTTGATAGCTGTCCGTATTGTCCTTGATAAGTAACTCATATATTAAATCTTACAGAATTGTGATCCTCAGAATACAAGAGGCCTTGGATATTGTCTGACTAGTCTGTTTAAGTTCTCAGCTTTATAAAGTCCTCTTAACCTTTAAAAGAAAAAATCTAAAGTATATGACACATAAATGCCAGGTTATAAAACTTTTCTTGTTTGTTCTAGTGATTTCTAGCTTTTGCCCATGGTTTTTTTTTTTAAACCACTTTAATAAATACAAAATATTGCCACCAGATATACAAATAGTAGGTAACAATAGGCATGGCTTTTCTCCTCACTGTGCCTTGATTCTTCATTGACAGCTTCTCTCTTTTCTAAGTGAGATGTTTCATTTCCTCTTGAAAATAGAGATCCAGTTTCTGCCTACTCAAGAAACAGTCAGTCTTTGTTAGGACCTACCTCCAGTAGTTGATCCAGGCGAGACCCAGCTGGGTTCAGTGGTCACTAGGCCTATGACTCTCCTCTTATCCTGGTCTGCATATAACAGGCTCATCATACCTGATACAGTAGCACTGTTGCCATATCTTCCTCACTTATACATAGCACTCTCTAGCCCACAGCCAAGTCTCTTAAAAACAGCTTTGTTCCTGCAGAATTTTCTAGATTAGATATGTCCTTAATTGCTGATAGCTGCATAAATGCACTGAAAGCCACTCAATTGTATACTTTAAAGGGTGAATTTTACGATATGACTTATTTAACTATTTCTCAATACAGGCTATTTTATTGCAATAATAATAAAATTAGTACCATATGGTTCTTTGAAAAGAAGATACCTTTAGAAGGGTAGTTATCAGCTCTAAATACCCTCCTAAATGTAAAAATAAAGTTGTCAGTGAACAATACGCAGACTACAATTTTGCAGTAACATCTTTTGAATTAGCCTGTTAATCTTTTAGATTGATCAACAGGTTACATTACAGATGACCATATATTAATATTTAGGCAGCAAACCACCTGTGAGAACATGAATAATCATGACACTTGATCCCAGCATTTCCATTTTATTTTATATATGAGCTTGTTTATAATTATATATAGTAGTAACAGTAGTGGTTTAGTCGCTAAGTCGTGTCCAGCTCTTGTAACTGCATGGACTACAGCCCTCTAGGTTCCTCTGTCGGTGGGATTCTCCAGGCAAGAATACTGGAGTGGGTTGACATTTCCTTCTCCATGTTTTATACATATAAATATTCAGATGGCTTTTTTCCTTGTTGAAGATAATTTTGTTTTCATGCTGTCTTAAAAGCAAGAAAATATTTGTCTTTCTATGAATTCAGTGTAGTTTTATTATATCTAAAACAAATGAATTTCATGTTACTAGAAATTCATTTGTTTTAGATACAGCAGAGTTTTATAATGCTTAGCATTCTAAAGATGAATCAGGTTGGGTGTTAAATCAAGCTGCCACTTTTTTTTTTTTTTTTTTTTTGCCTTTTGAAGATTCTACAGAATGAGCAACTAGATGAATTATCTCCCTTGGGTAATGAGGAGGTTTCAGCAGTTAGCCAAGCATGGTTTACAACTAAAGAAGATAAGGATTCTCTAACTAACAAAGGTAAGATACACTGTGAATTTCAGTGACCAGTGGCAAAAGTGTGTGTCAAAAAGAGCTTGTAGTCATAAGGATCCTAATTTGGGCCTTCATAATTATGGTTGAATAGTTAGAATAATTTGAACCTAATTGAGTTAAATTTGGCTCTGAATGGGACTGCTGCTGCTGCTGCTGCTAAGCTGCTAAGTCACTTCATTCGTATCCGACTCTGTACGACCCCATAGATGGCAGCCCAACAGGCTCTGCCGTCCCTGGGATTCTCCAGGCAAGAACACTGGAGTGGGTTGCCATTTCCTTCTCCAATGCATGAAAGTGAAGTCGCTGAGTCGTATCCGACTCTTAGCAACCCCATGGAATGCAGCCTACCAGGTTCCTCCGTCCATGGGATTTTCCAGGCAAGAGTACTGGAGTGGGTTGCCATTGCCGTCTCCAAATGGGACTGGGGAACCAATATTCATTTTACAATAATTGATCACTTGTCCCATATGAAGTAGGTTATAAACAAATGCACGGTGTTACCATTTAAGTCAATGCAGTTATTGCTTATTGGAGAAGGAAGTCAAACCTTTTCAAAGTTCTACTACTAACTTTGATCTGATAAGTTGTTCAGAAGTTTAAAGTAAGTGTTTATAGTGCTACCACGCTCTTAAGGATTACTAGGAAGCTACTTCAAGAAAGTGGGGGTTGTGTATATGCCACTCTGAAGTAAGGAAAGGAAACAAAAAATAAGTAAATAGATTGTTTTCAACCCCTGTACAGTAACTACTCATTAAGAATTAATTACTCACTCGGTATTCCAATATGTTAGGTTTACCTTGTTCTAGAATCTTTTATATGTATTTTTTTCCCCATAAAACTTATTTTTCACTGCAGAAATTTTTCAGAAAGTTTTGAGTGTGATTTGGCTTTTACACTTTTTATAAGTCCTATCCTGCTGAAAGGGGAAGAGATGTAATTAAGAGGAAGTATTTTTTATGACTCTTTTACTTACTACCCCTGTTTACTAGGGTTATTTGTATTCTTTCTTAAAAACCAGAGGTCACAGAAGCAACTTTACCTAGGGATTTTTCAGATTTCAGATGAATAAGACATTCAATTAGCTACATTCTTTTCTTCCCAAGAATAACATTATCAATAGCATTACTTGTTTTCTTTTAAAGGACATAAATGGAAGCAGGGGATGTGGTCCAAGGAAGAAATTGATATTTTGATGAACAATATTGAACGCTATTTGAAGGTATCTTATGGCATATTTTTTGTTTCATGAGTTTTTTGATTGCCAATTGCAAAATACCAAAGTAGCACTTTTCAGTAATTATGTAATAGATAATTGGCTAACATATTGTAGCTTAATAATTTCAGTTGTATTATAGTATATTTACACATTTTGAATTCTCAGTTTAAAACAGCTTTATTGCTTTAGGTAACACCCCAAAATTAAGACAGAATTTTAATAGCCTCTCAGAATCTTAAAGCTCTATCTTTTCAAGCAGCCTATAAATTAGAATTTAAGTTTATGCTCTGTAAAGCCTAAGAGATGTGTTTTCTTTGAATTTATGACATCGCCCTAGCCCTTTCCCTTAAAAAATATTAGTTCATTTTCATGCTGCTAAGTCACTTCATTCGTGTCTGACACTGTGCGACCCCAGACGGCAGCCCACCAGGCTCCCTCATCCCTGGGATTCTCCAGGCAAGAACACTGGATTGGTTGCCATTTCCTTCTCCGATGCATGAAAGTGAAAAGTGAAAGTGAAGTTGCTCAGTCATGTCCGACCCTTAGAGACCCCATGGACTGCAGCCTACCAGGCTCCTCCATCCATGGGATTTTTCAGGCAAAAGTAACTGGAGTGGGGTGCCATTTCCTTCTCCAGTTCATTTTCATATTCAGGCTTATATCCTGTTTCATATTCAGGCTTAGTCATCCTCTTCATTAAAAGACTGATGAAAATAATTTTTAAAGCACTAGAGATAGAAATTGCCTTAATACATAGTGTTGGCCTTTCAAATGCCAACAGTCCATGTGGTAATTCTGAAAACGTGAAGAGTGATACAAGGCTTTGTTTGCACCGTGTGAGGGATAACATATTGTGAATTATGCATGAGAACAGAGAAGGAGGAGTTTATTCTCAGGGTTAGGACAGGTACAGAAAATATTTACAAGAGTAAATATTTTGAGCTGAGTTTCAAAGAAAGGGGTAAGACTTAGGAGTAGAGTAGGGCAGAGTACATCATGAGAAACACTGGGCTGGAGGAAGCACAAGCTGGAATCAGGATTGCCGGGAGAAATATCATAACCTCAGATATACAGATGATACCATCCTTACAGTGGAAAGTGAAGAACTAAAGAGCCTCTTGATGAAAGTGAAAGAGGAGCGTGAAAAAGTTGGCTTAAAGCTCAACATTCAGAAAACAAAAATCATGGCATCTTGTCCCATCACTTCATGGGAAATAGATGGGGCAACAGTGTCAGACTTTATTTTTGGCGGGGCTCCAGAATCATTGCAGATGGTGATTGCAGCCATGAAATTAAAAGACGCTTACTCCTTGGAAGGAAAGTTATGGCCAACCTAGACAGCATATTCAAAAGCAGAGACATTACTTTGCCAACAAATGTCCATCTAGTCGAGGCTATGGTTTTTCCAGTAGTCATGTATGGATGAGAGTTGGACTGTGGAGAAAACTGAGTGCCAAAGAATTGATGCTTTTTAACTGTGGTGTTAGAGAAGACTTGAGAGTCCCTTGGACTGTAAGAAGATCCAACCAGTCAGTCCTAAAGGAGATCAGTCCTGAGTATTCATTGGAAGGACTGATGTTGAAGCTGAAACTCCAACTTTGGCCACCTGATGCGAAGAGCTCACTCATTGGAAAAGACCCTGATGCTGGGAGGGATTGAAGGCAGAAGGGGATGACAAGAGGATGAGATGGTTGGATGGCATCACCAACTCAGTGGACATGAGTTTGAGTACAAACTCCGGGAGTTGGTGATGGACAGGAGCCCTGGCGTGCTGCATTCCATGGAGTCGCAGAGTTGGACACGACTGAGGGACTGAATTGAACTGAGGGCTGGAGGGAACATTATGAGTTAATGATGTGTGTTGAGGATTCAGAGTTCAAACCCAGAGTACATTAACATAACCCCTTTAACTTGAACGGAAGACAGTTGGCTGCCTAGAACTTGAGCTTTGAAGTTTAATTATTCTCCTACTGTTTGGTAGTTTATGTGTAATTTTTCACTATTTTAAATACATTGCTGCCTAGTATGTCCACATTCTCAAGCTTAATTTTAAGCTACACTCCTCCCAAACTACACTTTATAAATTATAAAGAGAAAAAACGTTACTTCTTTATTAGGAAAGGAAGATCCTTCCCACCAAGCTAATTGTTTTAAGAGAAACAGAAATTCAGTGACTATTGAAGTATATCCAAAAGTGTATTAAAAGTTGTCTACTGATCACACACACTTCAGTTAAAATTGGGGAAATGCCACAGATTTGGTAGCCAGTTGGTAAAAAAAACAAAACAAAACAAAACACACTGAATTTGGGAAATAAGAAGCTGACTTCTTATGTAAGAAATTAGAGTAGATGATTTCCAAGGACTCTTCCAACTTGATGGTTAAAGGGCAGCTTTATGATAAGACCTTTTAGATGACCATTTCATTTGACCAGGTTGTGAGTAGTAAAAACTACAGTAGTTGAAATAGAATTGGCAAAGAAAAGACAGATAAGCAAGTAGTCTTCTGAGGAAGCCTGGTCTCTGAATATTGGCTAAGAAGGCAAATGAGGAGGTGGAATAATTTAAGAGTATTTTTTTTTCAATTGAGGATGTTTCGGAGGAGAATGATAGAATTGTCAGAATAAGAAATGTCGAAAAAGGATACACTGATCTTGGGAAGAGATAATTTGTTTGATTTTGATTTTTGACTATGATTTTTTATTATGTGCTCTTGCAAGAACATTATGGAACTGTTTTTAAAGCAATTAATTAGATGTCATATAGTCCATATTTTGGGTAAAAAGATAAGATATTGTCACAAGGAACCAAGAAAAAGAAAAATCTTTTTGTCTCTCTGTACTATCATCCTGCAACACAATGCCTTACATCTAGGTACTTGTAAATATTTAGGTTTAATTGTTTCCAGACTTGAAATTGCATAAAAGAATTTTGGAAAAGATTCTAAAATTTAGAAATTTTTTACTGTAAAAAAGAGTGTATATAAAGAGTCAAAAGAGTGTATATAATGCATTTCAGTGTAATTTTACCTGTTTTAAAATTTACATAAGTAGGTTTATTCTCTGGGTAACTGGCTTCTTTTGTTCAGTATTGTGATTTTTGAGATTCATCCCCTATTGGGTGTTCTTTTTCTAAATTGAAACCTGTGTTTCATCATGTGAATATATAAGTTATCCATTCCACAGTTAGTGGTCGTTTGGGTTCTTTTTCGTTTTTTTGCTATTAATTTGTTTAATTCTGGTAGGTGTAAAAGGTATTTATTATGGGTTTAAATTATGTTTATCTGATTATGTATTGTTATATGCTTGTTGACCATTTGTGTTTCCTCTGTGAAATTCCTGTTTGTGCCTTTTATCAGTTTTTTCTATGGGGTTGTTCATCTTTATAATCTTCTTGATGTTCTTGTCATATGCTGGATACTAATGTTTATTTGGTTGTGTTACAGGTATCTTGTCCCAAGTTAGTGGCCTGATTTTCATTCTCTCTAGGTATCATTTGATGAAAAAATATTCTTCATTTCAGTGTCAAAATTATCATCTTTTTACTTTTGTGTTTTTGTGTGCTTTTTTAAGAAATCCTCCTCTGTTTCAGGGGCATAAAGATATTCTCATATAGTTTTGCCTTTCACATTGTTTTTTTCACTGTGGTTATGAGATAGCGTTTCAGTGTTACTGGGTTGTGGTTGTTTTTGCTTTCTTTTTGTATGGATGACACTTGTTCCAGCATTATTAGGGAATGTCTGTCCTTTCCCAGTCTACAATACCCATTCTGTCTTAACTCAAACTTACATAGATGCGTTTCTAGTTTTTCTAATTTGTTCCTAGGTTCTGTTTGATACCTACACCAGTACAGCACTGTCTCAGAAGCCTCAGTATCTATCTGATGAGGCAGTTCTCTTCATCAATGTCTTGGCTGTTCTTGGCCGTTTGCTCTCCCATTATAAATTTAGATTCAGCTTGCAAAGAATGAAAAACTGTTGCAATTTTTATTGGGATTACATTGAATCTGAATCAGTTTGAAAGGAATTAACTTTTTTTTTTAATATTCTAACTTCCTATTGAAGAACATTTTATAGCTCTGTGTATTAGTTGGGCTTCCCTGATAGCTCAGTTGGTAAAGAATCCACCTGCGATGCAGGAGACCCCAGTTTGATTCCTGGGTCAGGAAGATCCAGTGGAGAAAGGGATAGGCTATTCAGCTGGTAGAGAATCTGCTTGCAGTGCAGGAGACCTGGGTTCGATCCCTGAGTTGGGAAGATCCCCTTTAGAAGGGAAAGGCTACTATGCACTCTAGTATTCTGGCCTGGAGAATTCAGTCAATGGGGTCACAAAGAGTCAGACACAACACTGAACCTGAATCAGTTTGAAAGGAAGTAACATCTTTTTAATATTCTGACTTCGTACTGAAGAGCATTTTATAGCTGTTTGTTTTAGTTAGTTCCTCTTTAATTTCACTTAATAGTTTTATGTTTCCTTCATAAAGGAATTGCATAATTTACCTAAGATTTAGTTTTAATTTTGATGCTATTATTAGTGAACAGTTTTAAAGATTTTTATCAGCTTTGTCTAGAAATACAAATGACTTTGTTAATTTTGTAATCAGCATTCTTGCAAGTATTCTTAAATATGTTTTTCATAGATTTTTGGGTTCCTATGTGTATAACATCTGTAAATGATTCTTTTCTAATCTTTATGCTTTTTGTAAAAGTGGGGTGTAGTTGGTTTAAAATATTATATAAGTTTCAGGTATACATAGCGATTTACAATATTTAAAGGTTATACTCCATTTATGATTATTACAGTCTTTATGCTTTTTGAATGTTGGATTTTATGATTGCTCTTTCCATACATATTGAGATTTTATTTTTTTCTCTGTAAGTCTACTTGTGTAATTAATTACTACTCTTTGTGACATTAATACTCATTCCTAGAGTAAGCTTACTTTTTTGCATTGAGTATTAACCTTTTTACATATTACTGGGTTCGGTGTGCTAAAAGATTTTGAGGATTTGGGTGCTCTATTTTGATGATTGAACTTGGCCTGAAAAATCTTTTCTGAAACTCTCCTTGTCTGGTTTTGCTTTTAAGATTATGCCAGTCTAATAAAATGAGTGGGGAATTATCTCCCTTTTTATATTTAGGATAGTTTAAAATCAGAATTATGTTTCTCCTAATTGTTTAGTAGGATTTACTTGTGAAGTCATCTTGGCCTACTGTTTTCATTGTGGGAAAATTATTAATAACTGGTTAAATTTTCTTCATGGTCTGTGCTTATTAGATTTTCTTTCTCTTCCTGAGTCAGTTGGTAAGTTGACTTTTTCTAGAAATTTATAAGTTTTATGTAAGTTTTCAGATTTATTGCCATAAAATTTTCATGAGTTTCAACTATCTAATCTCTAGGCTCTAGGCTCTTTTTTTAAGGTTTGTTGTTCAGTTTATCTTTTTTTGTCTTTTATTTAGTCTTGTGCATCTTTTCAAAGAAACAGTTTTTAGCATTGCTTATCTTTCCTATTTTTGATTATATTAATTTTGTTCTTAAGACTTCTTCCTTTTCTACTTTATTAGATATAATTTTTTATAATTTTAAAAGTGGTTTGCAGGACTTTATTGAATTATATACAACTTATTTTTGGAATATTTAAGTATCATTATTTCTTATTTGACTTAATAAATTAGCAATATGTTATTTTTCTAAATGCCATTGATTTTAACATTAAAAAATCTTTTAAAAAGCATAGTATATCCATATGCATTTTATCAGAAATCCCTAAATCAAAGAAATGTACCCATTTAGGCACGTGGAATAAAAGATGCTACAGAAATCATCTTTGAGATGTCAAAAGACGAAAGAAAAGATTTCTACAGGACTATAGCATGGGGTCTGAACCGGCCTTTGTTTGCAGTTTATAGAAGNTCCCTAAGTGAAATTCTGATTTATATTAAGCCTTTTAGCATTCTTTAATTGATCTTTTAAAAATTTCTTTAAATTTCTAGATATACACCCGAAGAAATTGAAAAGCTCAAGGAGTAAGTTTGACTTTTTTCCCATTAATTCTGATAGTTGAGTTTTAATTTTCTTTTTTAAATATTTTGTGTTTTCTAAAATTTTACTTTGAAAATGTCAAGAGATTATTGGTAGACTGGTACAACTTAATCCCGCTGTTAAGCAAAGTTGACCATATAAAGACCTTATCAAATCCATAGAGCAGCCATGTCCATAAATTCAGTCTTCTCTTGTTGTCCTTAGACCACTAATAGGGGTTACAAAAGAGATTAGATGGCCATTCTTGGTAACCTGAAGACTAAATTTGGGGAACTTATATAACCAGGATCAACACCAAGGTTGTACTAATGGCTTAGTTTAGAATGATCTAGAGTTGGCAGATCTTTCACCGACTGTCTGGACTGACTACTTTATACAGTCTTATTTGGTAGGAAACATAATTTGGGGGCCATAAAGTATGGGTTAACGGATTGTGTTGATCATGAAAGGAAAAAAATAAAAGCTGATCCAGTTTATGATAATAAGAACTTGTGAAATTTTTCAGGTGTCTGAGAAGAGCTTGTTAGGAATACTCAAAAGGGAAAAAATCTGGGGATTGCCTGGGATATTGTGTCAGTAACCTGAGGGGAAATTTGGTCATTTTTGAACACATATCCAAGTTACTTATTTCTTCTCTGACCCAGGAAAAAGGCAATTGCTGCCTGTTTTTTTTCACCCACAGACAACTGTGGACCCCAAAAAAAGGCCACACTTTCAAACTTTGGCTCTCAAAGTATTGCTGCCCACCACTTCCAAACCAGTCAAATGGGAAGAAGAAGAATGAAGAATAAATGATGAAATTAAAAGGGAGAAAACAGTTGAACCAAATGCTGATTGGCAGACTCTTGTTTTAGGCTCCGGATAAAGCATGGCAATGACTGGGCAACAATAGGGGCGGCGCTAGGAAGGAGTGCCTCTTCGGTCAAAGATCGGTGCCGACTGATGAAGGACACTTGCAACACAGGTACTGTGAGCGCCACTGTTGCTCTTTGTGACCGTTCAACCCTCCTGCCCCTTCACATACTTCCTTCTTTTCTGTTGTGGAAAGAGCTTTACTACTCATTCAACTTTAGATTTTTTCTTCTAGTGCCTTTCTTTTCAACTAGACCCAACTAATCCTTTATTTTTGAGCTTTGTGTAGTCAGGTGATATTTTCATAGGGACACATCTCCTCAGCTACAAAGGTTTTATTTAGGTCTAGCATATTTCCGTTTTGTAGCAATTCAAAACTGCTCCAGGTGGGAAATTTTTGTCCTATACAGGTACTTTTTAAAGCGTATGTGCAGGAAGTAATTTTAATGTAAGTCCATCTGACTCTTGAACTGATGTTGGCAACAGCTTATCAACTCATATTTATGAAAACCTTTAGTTCAGTCACGTCCCAACTTAAGAAGAAGCTGTGTTCCAGAAGCTGTGTTCCAAAAGCTGTACATATTTTGCCTATTTCAAACTTGAAGAACTTTTTCCATAGAAGAAAATTGTGATTGGTGTTTCAGTCCCCAGGCCAAACCACGGATACCCAGTTCATGTATGCAAATTACTGATGATACTGTTAAACCTAACCTTTGTGACCAACAGCAGTATTTAGGTTCCGCCAGCAACTCTGACTTACCTCTCTGACCCTGTTTCCTCTGTAAAATGACAAAGATAGAAGAAATGATCTCACAGTTCCCTTTTTAGCCCTCAAATTATCTGAAGGATCCACAGCCTGTGCTCAGTCTTTCAATTAGAAATAAGTTCAGTTAGTTCTCAAGCTAGGCTTGAGCTTCCAGGGAATATATTTTTGACCTCACCCCCTAAAGTGGAATCAGGAATGTTTCCTGCTTAACCACTCCACCAGCATTATTACCTCTAAGGCAGTGAAAACATAAATTTCACCAACTCTTATTGTGTAGTGAATGAAGCAGAAATGGGAGCTTTAAGTTTACAGTGGGACCCCAGAGGTTCATGTAAGACATTGAGCATAGAAGCCTTTTTATGAGCATAATGGAAAAACATTATGGCATTCCCTGATTGCCAGCCTGAAGGAATGCTCTGCCTGTTACCTTTCCTTGTTGCTATTTATTGTTTTGGATCAGGAGTTTTGTCTTTTGACCACACCATGAGACGACAGTCTGAGTTTCCCCTTTTTTCCATGCTAAAATAGGAGAGCAGGAACTTCATCTTGAATCTCTGGTATCCAGAACTGTGCGTAACAGTTGAATGAATGAATCCCGGAAAGGCAAGCACATAGCCTTTTTGAAATTTGCAGCTACTAGTAGTAAGAAAATAGAAACAGAGTGGAAGACATTTTTTAAAGGTTCTCTCTTTTTTTTTGTTTGTTTCCCTGTTTTTCTGCTTAAGCTTTTTTTAGAGAAAAAGACCAAGGGGAACATGTGATATTGTTAGTGGGTTTATGGATTCAAAAAAACTGAAATAGAAATATGTGTGAATACCAGTCTCAGACTTCTGTTTTATCACAGCAGCTTGGAGTTGGGAAAAGAAATGGTATAAATCAAGTTTTTGTTTTTATTGAAATGGGTGGGAAGCCAAGTTATTCTACTTGTCCGTCCTCATTCATTCCTGTAAGTAAAGGTCTCTGTTGAGCTTACTACTTCACTTCTGCACAGCAGGGAATCTTTGGTGGGACTAAGAAAAAAGTATAAGTTTCTGTGTCCATCAAGCCGTCAATGGAACACTTCCCATTTAGGACACAGTATAACTTGAGAGAGTATAATTCTTTCTAGCTATGTTTTAGATAGTTTTTCTTTCCTTAAAGAGTCAGGTGGTGCTTTCTATTAGGATTCTATATTTTCACTTGTAGTACTAAGAACCTTTGTTGTTTAGTCACCAAGTTGTATGCAACTCTTTGTGACCCCACGGACTGTAGCCTGCCAGTCTCCTCTGTCCCTGGGATTTCCCAGGCAAGAATACTGGAGTGGGTTGCCATGTTCTACTCTAGGGGATCTTTCCGACCCAGGGATCAACCCCGCGTCTCCTGTGTTGCAGGCAGACTCTTTACCACTGAGCCACTTGGAAGCCCACCAAGGACCTTACTGGGCTAGTAACTGTATTAGTAGTTACATACAGGTTTTCCATTTCATTCAGAAATAATTCTGACACCTACTGCATGGTTCGATCAGTCCTTTGAAATACAGTGCTGAATCTGATTTGCAAAATAAGAAAAAGGTAGCAGTGGTCATCTGGATGCTCTCCTTCTTTCAGGGAAGTGGACAGAAGAAGAAGAAAAGAGACTTGCAGAGGTGGTGCATGAATTGACAAGCACTGAGCCAGGTGACATAGTCACACAGGGTGTGTCTTGGGCAGCTGTGGCAGAACGAGTGGGTACTCGCTCAGAAAAGCAGTGTCGTTCTAAATGGCTCAACTATCTGAACTGGAAGCAGAGCGGAGGTACCGAGTGGACCAAGGAAGATGAAATCAATCTCATCCTCAGGTTTGTGTTCTAAATTTTCTCGTGACAAAAGCTGCAGAACTGCTGTGGCTGTCTAGATGGACTTTACTCTTTTGGTTTCCATAGATGCCTAATGTTGGGAAAGCATCTTTTCCATAGAGAGGCACTGTTTAAAATCCTAACTATTTCATATTGAGCTCTTTTTTGTTTTGTGTTTGTTCCTCTTTTAGTGGATTTAGTGCTCGTGCAAAGTACCAGATTGAAGGCGTGGAGACTGAAGTCCTCTCTCTGTCCGCAGAACAGGTGTGGCACAGGCCGCGGCAGTGCAGCTTTCCCACTGTCCCACCACTGTGCCTCAGTCCTGGCCGAGAGGGACCATGTTGAGGGTAAGAGGGCGGTCAGTCTCCATGCCCTTCAATCTTTGGCTACTGTGCTAATAAGTTTTCTCCCACCTTCAAATTGGACCAAATTAGACACTTCCAGTTCATACATATCCAAAGATAGCTTTTAGGTAATAATCCTAAGCTTATTGTTAAATTAGTTGGTTTAAGACTCAGTGACTCAGTGGCCAAAAATACCAGCTAGAACTTTTGTGGCTACTCCCTACTGAAAATCAAAATCCTGACGGTTAACTAGAAAACATATAGACCATTAAAACCCCAAATTTAGCTGTACTATTTTGTGTTACTTGTGGGGTTTGGGGTTGCTGCTCAAGCACTGTTTTATCTTTTTATCATTTTCTTTTGAGTTTTATTTTTGATATAGCTTTTCCCCAGCTAGTCATCTTTATAAATAGTTCTTTTCTGAAAGTGAAAGTTGCTCAGTCGCGTCCAACTCTTTGCGACCCCATAGAATTTTCCAGGCCGGAATACTGGAGTGGGTAGCTGTTTCCTTCTCCAGGGGATCTTCCCAATCCAGGGATCAAACACAGGTCTCCCACATTGCAGGATGATTCTTTACTTCAGCCTGAGCCATCAGGGAAACCCAAGCCACCTGGAATGTGTAGTCTATCCCTTCTCCAGCAGATCTTCCCAACCCAGAAATTAAACCAGGTTCTCCTGCATTGCAGGCAGATTCTTTACCAGTTGAGCTACGAGGGAAGCCCCATTCTTTTCTAAGTAATTTTATTTTACAAGTGGAAGAGCTCAGATCTAGAAAATAGCATTATATAGAACGCACTACAAAGCATTACAGAACACCATACAACTAAACCTGTTCTTACTCTGTTCTAACTTTTAGCTCTTCCCTTTCCTTCACAGTTCTATCTGACCCATATTTGTGGTTCAGCACATTGGTAGTACCATTAACAAAAGGCTGTCACTGTGGTACATCTTAGCTCTTACCTCAGGAAGCAGGCCTGCACTCCTGCAGTCCATCCTTTCCCACGTACCTAGCATCTCTGACACACCCTGCCATTCCCTTTATTGCCGGTGCCATCACCTGTAGTCAGAGGAGGATTCTTGCGGAGAAACAAACATCTAACAGATGATTATCTCGTAACCTATAGGATAGCAGAGCTTGATGTAGCTGATGAAAATGACATAAACTGGGATCTGTTAGCAGAGGGATGGAGCAGTGTCCGTTCACCACAGTGGCTTCGAAGTAAATGGTGGACCATCAAAAGGCAAATCGCAAACCATAAGGATGTTTCGTTCCCTGGTAATGTATTATTTGCTCCTTAAGTCCTTACCTTATCTTAAGTACTCAAGGAATTAGAGGTTAGAAGTTCTTTGCCTCAGCTGGAGAGAGATGAATCATGGTAGATTTTACTTCAACCTCTGTCCTGTTTCTTTGGGTAACAAACTTTCTTTGAGCAGAGTTAATATGATTTGTAATTCTTAAAGCACCAAGGATAGAATTACACATATTTAAACACATTGTTCTCACATAAACTGTGAAGAGGAAATAAATTGCACATGTGTTTTCACTGCATACAAAGATGTAAGAAATTACATTTAAATCCACTTTTATGAATTGAGTAATTTTGAATTACTTAACTGCATTATTTAGAGAAATTCTGTGGAGATTTATTTTGTACAACAAAGGCTGGCAAGTTTCTAATTTCATTTATTGTGTAAATCTAGAGATCTTAGGTTTGCTTAAAAGTGAAATATAGCTTACTTTTCCACTTCACTGTCTGCTCTGTACTTAGACACTGAACCAGGTAGTACTGTCTTTGATTTAGGTAATCAAATTCACTCTCACTGATACAGTGCTCCAGCTTCATTTTTGCAAAGGAAAATTAAATGCTGAGGAATTTGGGTTGATGAAAATGTGATTTTTTTTTTTCCTAAATACCCAGTTACAAATTTATTTTGCATTTTAAAAAGGTGTAGTATAACCATTAGAGTGAAGGAATACTAATATAACAGGAACCCAGCATCACCTGGGATGACTGATGTAGTTTATCATGATTAGTAGAGGAGCTGGCTTTACAGGAGCTCAAGTTGTTTGCATACTGCTGTTGGGAAAAGCTCAGCTGCCACTCTGGGGTTGTAAGTTAGATAACAGCTGACTGTTCCTGCAGTGACTAAAGCAGTCAAGTGCCATTTGAGTCAGGGCAGGGGGTAGGTACACGATTCATTACAGAATAAAAATAAGTTAGTTTTCTTCCTAAATAAGAATTTTATCAAGAAGCCCTAAGGCATAGAAAATGTTGTATTTCTATGTTCCTTACAGTGGCTATCAATGTAGCTTTGATGGCAAGAACAATATTCGGTTGTGAATCTTTAAAAAAATCTTTTGATAGATAATATTTCCAAAAATTTCCAGACAGGTTGTGGTTTTTAAATATTTTTATTATTATTTTGGTAAGGTGTCATATCCTATATACAACTATTTATTCCAAATACTTTCCCTCCTTACCCCCCACCTCCCTTGCTGCTTAGATGGTGGTCTGTCGGAGAATCAATGTTCTTTTTGTCTACCCATCTCCCTTCAGTCTTGATAAAAGGTCTTAAACAGTTACATGAAAATCAAAAAAACAACCCAACGCTTTTGGAGAATAAATCAGGACCTGGAGTTCCAAACAGTAATTCCAATTCCAGTGTACAGCATGTTCAGATCAGAGTTGCCCGCTTGGAAGACAATGCTGCCATCTCTCCAAGCCCCATGACAGCCCTACAGATTCCCGTCCAGATCACTCACGTCTGTAAGTAACCTCAGGACTCCTTGCTATTTGACCTGTGCGATTTAGTGAATGGCTCTGACACCTTTCAGTCTTCTAGAATTTTGACAGAAATTTATCCAAGTTGACGAATTAAAGGAGATCTAAGGCATTTTATGTTTATTAGCTTGATAAATATTGCAAAGGATGAATGTGTAACAGGAAAGACTGATAACCAACTGCCCAGCCATTATAAACCATTTTAAATCATCTTACTTTCTAGATGTTATAAAGAATTAATGGTTAATAGAAAACTACTTAAAATACTGTCAGTAAAGTAATGCTCAAAATTCTCCAAGCCAGGCTTCAACAATACGTGAACCTTGAACTTCCAGATGTTAAAGCTGGTTTTAGAAAAGGCACAGGAACCAGAGAGCAAATTGCCAACATCCGTTGGATCGTGGAAAAAGCAAGAGAGTTCCAGAAAAACATCTATTTCTGCTTTATTGACTAAGCCAAAACCTTTGACTGTGTGGATCACAATAAACTGTGGAAAATTCTTCAAGAGATGGGAATACCAGACCACCTGACCTGCCTCTTGAGAAACCTGTATGCAGGTCAAGAAGCAACAGTTAGAACTGGACATGGGCTGGGCGCACGGTGGACGGTCTGAAATGTAGAGCACGGCTTTCACTGGGGCTTCGCAGCATGGCTTCCTCACGACCTTCCTCCACAGCAACCAAAACTAAGGCACCAGATGACTTAGTGGCTCCTGTTGTGAAGAAACCACACATCTATTATGGAAATTTGGAAGAGAAGGAGAGGGAGCATCTAGCCAAAGGAGAATCTAGGCTTTTGGGCAAAGGACTCAAAGCAGAAACTGAAACAGGAAATATTAACATAACCTCTAGAGAAGTGTTTCAAATTGAAGAGCACATCAGTGAGAGAGAGGCTGAAGTGTTAACAGAGTTCGAGAGAAGGAAGCGAGCCCGGCAAATCAACGTCTCCACAGATGACTCAGAGGTCAAGGCTTGCCTTAGAGCTTTGGGGAACCCATCACTTTTTGGAGAAGGTCCTGCTGAAAGAAAAGAAAGGTTAAGAAATATCCTCTCAGTGGTTGGTACCAATGCCTTAAAAAAAGACAATGAGAAATCAAAGAAGTCCAAAGAAGAGTATTAGCAGACCTGGTACCATGAAGGACCAAACAGCCTGAAGGTTGCTAGACTGTGGATTGCTAATTATTCACTGCCCAGGGCAATGACAGGCTTAGAAGAGGCCCATCTTCATAAAGATATTCCTGAGACAACTAGAACCTCCCAGATGGAAGAGCTGCACAAATCTCTCCGATCTTTGAATAATTTCTGCAGTCAGATTGGGGATGATCAGCCTATCTCCTACTGTCACTTTAGTCCCAATTCCAAAATGCTGGCCACAGCTTGTTGGAGTGGGCTTTGCAAGCTCTGATCTGTTCCTGATTGCAACCTCCTTCACACTCTTTGAGGCCATAACACAAACGTGGGAGCGATTGTATTCCATCCCAAATCCACGGTCTCCTTGGACCAGAAAAACGTCAGTCTGGCCTCTTGTGCTACTGACGGTTCTGTGAAGCTGTGGAGTCTTGACAGTGATGAACCTGTGGCAGATATTGAAGGCCACACAGTGCATGTGGCCCATGTAATGTGGCATCCATCAGGACATTGCTTAGGTACCACCTGCTATGACCGATCATGGCGCTTATGGGATTTGGAAGCTCAGGAGGAGATCCTGCTTCAGGAGGGCCACAGCATGGTTGTGTATGATATTGCCTTCCATCAGGATGGCTCTTTGGCTGGCACTGAGGAACTGGATGCATTTGGCCAGGCTTTGGGACCTGTGCACAGGATGTTGTATCATGTTCCTAGAAGGTCACCTGAAGGAAATATATGGAATAAATTTCTCCCCAGTGGCTACCACATTGCAACTGGCAGTGGGGACAATACCTGCAAAGTGTGGGACCTTCGACAGAGACGTTGTGTCTATACCATTCCTGCCCATCAGAACTTAGTGACAGGTGTCAAGTTTGAGCCTATCCATGGGAATTTCTTGCTCACTGGTGCCTATGATAACACCAAGTTATCACCAAGCCAAGATCTGGACTCACCCAGGCTGGTCCCCTCTGAAGACTCTGGCCGGCCACGAAGGCAAAGTGATGGGCCTAGACATTTCTTCCAATGGGCAGCTCATAGCCACTTGCTCCTATGACAAGACCTTCAAGCTCTGGATGGCTGAATAAGCAGGACCATGGAAGGAAGGACTCAAGCCTCACTCTCCCTTTAAAGCCATTTTCTAAAGAAAGGAATTGATGTGTTTTGTTCTATCATGTATTTTGCCAATTACCATGTATACAGATCCTCAAAAGAATTGAATTTCTGTCTCAGCTCCCACTTCAGGCAAGCAGCCCACTCCCTGGTTGTTGGTCAACCTCTTCCATGGTTGAAAAATTTTAGTTTTCATCTTCAAGCCCCTCCATGAACTTTATAGACATTGTTTTTATTAATCTTTGTTTGAATGCCCTCTTGCTTCCCTCAAAGCACTCAGGATTTTTACTTCTTGAATCCTGGCTTTCCATTACATGGTTCATGTTTCAGGATTCCATGTGACCCAGAGAGCAAGATGGCTGTGCTCTATGCAGGAAGCCCTCAAGTAGAGAAGCACATCTCACTGCACTGGCTGAACAGTACCTGACAGAGCGAGAACCCTGAGAATGGGAGGCGAAGACGTAGACCACGCTGTGTCCTGGGTTACGCAGTAGAGGTCTTACCTCCTCCTGCTGAGTTCACTTGGAATGCTAGCTGCATTGGGAAGTTCAGAACTGAGCATCTGCCTCTTCAGAAAATGTCTTCCATTTTTGCTTTGAAGTTTGGCATCCTTTGTGTTACCCCAAAGCTAGGCCAATGTGTCAAGATTCAATGAAATTTTTAGAAAGCAAAAAAAAAAAAAAAAAAAGAACTGGACATGGAACAACAGACTGGTTCCAAATAGGAAAAGGAGTACGTCAAGGCTGTATATGGTCACTCTGCTTATTTAACTTACATGCAGAGTCCATCATGAGAAATGCTAGGCTGGAAGAAGCACAAGCTGGAATCAAGATTGCCGAGAGAAATATCAATAACCTCAGATATGCAGATAACACCACCCTTATGGCAGAGTGAAGAGGAACTAAAAAGCCTCTTGATGAAAGTGAAAGAGGAGAGTGAAAAAGTTGGCTTAAAGTTCAACATTCAGAAAACGAAGATCATGGCATCTGGTCCCATCACTTCATGGGAAATAGATGGGGAAACAGTGGAAACAGTGTCAGACTTTATTTTGGGGGCTCCAAAATCACTGCAGATGGTGATTTGCAGCCATGAAAGTAAAAGACACTTACTCTGTGGAAGGAAAGTTATGACCAACCTAGATAGCATATTGAAAAGCAGAGACATTACTTTGCCAACAAAGATCCGTCTAGTCAAAGGGATGTGAGAGTTGGATTGTAAAGAAAGCTGAGTGCCGAAGAATTGATGCTTTTGAACTGTGGTGTTGGAGAAGACTCTTGAGAGTCCCTTGGACTGCAAGGAGGTCCAACCAGTCCATCTTAAAGGAGATCAATCCTGGGTGTTCATTGGAAGGACTGACTGATGCTAAAGCTGAAACTCCAGTACTCTGGCCACCTCATGCGAAGAGTTGACTCATTGGAAAAGACCCTGATGCTGAGAGGGATTGGGGGCAGGAAGAGAAGGGGATGGCAGAGGATGAGATGGCTGGATGGCTTCACCAACTCAATGGACATGAGTTTGAATAGACTCCAGGAGTTTGTGATGGACAGGGAGGCCTGGCGTGCTGCGATTCATGGTGTCACGAATAGTCAGACATGACTGAGCAACTGAACTGAACTGAAGCAAGGGCATAGAGTCCCTAGGATGGCCCAGCATTTGTAGTAATTCACCAGAAGACATACAAATGAGGAATGGATTTGAGGTGAAATGTAGAAGAAATGGGTTTTGGTGAGGTTGAAAAAGATTTTAAGGGAATAAAGATGCAGTTTCCTACGTTTTGTTTACCTCTCTGGCGTAAATTGGTAAAGAATCTGCCTGCAATTCAGGAGACCTGGGTTTGATTCCTGGGTTGGGAAGATCCCCTGGAGAAGGGAATGGCTACCCACTCCAGTACTCTGGCCTGGAGAATTCGATGGACCAAGGAGCCTGGCAGGCTACAGTCATGGGGACACAACTGAGTGACTTTCAACTTTCTCTTTTCTTTAGCCTCTGACTGACATCTTCTTGTGCTTAATGAGATGAGAACCCAGTGAGTTATAGGGAGAGAAATTTATTTTCTAAGATCTAAGCCAAGTTGATCTACCTTTCTTTCTATTATAGAGGGACAGAAAAGGAAAGAATGAGGATAAAAATCTCAGAACCATATTATTTTTTCATTTTTATCTCACTTTTTCCCCATACACAATGTTATTTGCTTATAGAAAGGCCATTGCTAAGAGTTTTTCAATCACTGGGTGTTATTCTCAGTCCAGGGATTATTGGCATTTTGAGTGGGACGTTCTCTGTTGGCAGGATGTCCTCCTACACGCTGCAAGATGTGTAGGGTCCCCTGACGTCAGCCATAAAATGCCAAATGGTGCTTTCCAATTAGTATGACAGATACAGGCAACTTACAGGTTTTCATGTACTCTATGGTCCCATTTGAGAATCTCTGGACCACTTAATTGGCATTATTAACACTGTATTTCTGGGAATTCCATGGCAGATGTTTAAGTTAATTATGCTTGTCTTTTTCTTAAAGTTCTCTTTTAAATGTGCATATTAGCTTTAGCTTTCTACCAGTATAGTAAAACATGAAGCATTTATTTTCTTTAACCCTGCTTGTTTTGTTTATAAAACTTGCAAAGCAAGTAAAATTACTAATCCACCATAAATATGAGAGATTCTGTTGGCTAAAAATTATTTATGCATGGAGAAAGTTATAATTTTCCTTGGCTACTGGGTTGATACTTAACTGGGAAAATAGCAAACATTTTATAAATGGTGCCTTAATATTCATTCGCAGCATACTTTTTTAAGTATTAGAATAATTTTACTTCATCCAGTAAGAAATACAGGTACAGTAAGAGTTTTACAAGACACCCATTATTGGCATTTGAGCTAAAATCTCATGATTGTTTCTTTATTAGAGGTCAGGGATGCAGACTATTTAGGGCCAGAACAGTACATATATGTTAGGCTTTGCAGGCCAAGGCCAGATCTCTATGGAATTTTTTATTTTTGTTTTTACACAATCCTCTAAGAATGTAAAAACCATTCTTTGCCTTGAGCCACATTTGTCCCCAGCCATAATTTGCTTACCTTTGATTTAGGTTATTTATCTGAAATCAAATTATTCTAAGTATGATCTTAAGAATCCATGAATAGTAAGAGAAATAACAGGTATTAAGTGCATCTCTCTTAAACTGAGAAGTATTATAGTCAGAATATAATAAACAATAAATGTTACACATTAGAAGTCAATTTCAAAGCATTTTCCACGTGGATGTACCTACAAGTGGGACTGAAAGCACCAAAAGAGCTCACATTTCTTCTAGCTTGCTGTAGTTCTGTATAACCTTGAGCAGACACGATCTAGTCTGAGCTTCAGTTGACATACCTGTCTGATCTCTAAAGTGCTATTCATTCACGCAGTACAGTCATCTGAAACAATACTGTATGTATTTAATGGTTTTGATCCTCACAACTACTGTATGAGATAGACAGGGCAAGTAAAGTCTCTGAACATTAGTTTGGATTAAAGTAAGTTATTTGCCTGGATTTACATTACCAGAAGTGATGTCACTAGAACTAAAACCTAGTGTTCTCAGACATCTCTCTATTCCAGACATTTATACCATCTTACCAAAAGACACAGGAAAACTTAGCATTTTATCAACTTCCTGTATCTTTGCAGGTTAGCCTTAGTGTATTCCTCTTTCTTACTAACATTAGAAATACTTTATGATCTATGCCAGGGTTAGCAAATTTTGTCTCTGTCATAGCTACTCAACTGCCCTTGTAGTGCAAAAGCAACTACAGAAAATACATAACCAAGTAGGCTTGACTGTGTTCCTATAATACTTCCTTTATAAAAACTGGCTGTGAGCTGGATCTGGCCATGAGTCATGGTTTGCTGACTCTTATCTATGCCATCCCAGACAAATCCATTAGATTTCTTATCTCTTATTAAATGATTGTGGGTTTCCAGGCCAACTATTCAATATGAAATTGCCCTCCTAATTAATTGAATACACTAAGAAAATTGAAATTTAGAAAGTGTTTTATTTATTGTCCTTGTTCTTACCACAGCTTCAGCAGACTCCGCTGCTGCTACTGTTGACTCGGAAACAATAACACTAAACAGTGGAACACTACAGACATTTGAGATTCTTCCAGTGAGTAACTACTTTAAAAAGCCATATTATGTATAAGATCAGTTGGAATCAGTTTTAGAAATATTACATAAGCAAATGAAATAAAAAAGTTAACCTGATTGTCAGTAAGTGTAACTATATCCATGATTTTGGAAGCCAGATGGTTAGAAGACAACATAAATCAGACTTCTGCTTTTTATAATTAATTTTAGTCTTTCTTTTTCAATCTGATATAAACCAATAACATCTTTTTCTTATATAGATGAAAATGACAGTGCTAACACATAGGGTACATGTTATATATTTTTATCGAGTTATAAACAAGTTCATATTGGTTGAGGAAAAATTTATGGAATGAATTATTTAACAGAGTAACACTGCACTAGCCATTGAGGATACAGGATTTAAAAGTCCTAGTCATAAATGATATAGCCACTTAGGCAAAGAATCTTACAGTCCCTTAAAAGGTTAAACATATAGTTACCATATGACCCACCAATTCTAATCCCAGGTATACCCAAGAGAAATGAAAACATTACATCCACGTAAAAACTTGTACATGAATGTTCATAACTAAAAAGTAGAAATAATCCAAATGTCCATCCGCTGATAAATGGGTAAATAAAATGTGCTATAGACATACAAATGATTATTTGGCAGTAAAAAAATATGCTACCATAAGGATGAACCTTGAGCCTTATGCAAAGTGAAAGAAATGGGACACAAAATATATAGTGCAGGGCTCCCATTTGATACATCAAAAATGGGCAAGTCTGTAGAGACAACATAGATTAGAGGTTAACTATGCTAAGAGATGGGATATGTCTGCTAATTTAAATGTAATTTCTTTGGGCAGGGGGTGAAAATTTTAAAACAGCCCCAGTTCTTTGCCTGATTTCTAAAATAGGTAAACCCAAAATTATTGGCTCAGTTTTCGTGAAGAAAATATTTAAATTATGCCAAGATTTCTTTGCTGTGAAAAATATGTTTATATCCTATACACAGCCAAATCTCATAATGGCCCACAGAGCAAAAGATTCTCTTTTGGAACTTCTACTAGGCTGCTTGCTTAGCCTAAGCCTCGGTTTCCTAATTCATGGTCTCCAAAACAGAGTTGTAAAAGTCATTTGTCACAGGTACAAAACAGAAATTTGTTTTACCTTTTTTTGCCACCTTCCCCCTGGCCAAATAAATAATGTATACACATATATTTGAGGTACATGTTCAGGTTTTAACTTAGGTCGGTCACATTCCGATTGAGAGACTTCTGTCCTAATTTATTAATAAAGCATAATAGTGCCTCAGCTCCAAAAATGTATAAGCATTAAATGTATTTAAGTATATTAAAATATGCATATATGATATACATGTACATATACCACCTGGTGATATGTGATGAATAAATACAACCTTTAGAAAAAGTCAGCTTTCACTTTTATGAAGAGGGAGAGGGAGAAGTGAGTTAATCCCCGGAGTGTGCCAGGCACCATCACAATCATTTCTAATCCTCAGCAAACCTTTCTGTGAGAAGTAGGCATTATCCCTGCTTTCGTGTTTAAGAAACCTGGATTCAATGAGTCAGGAGCCAGTAGGGCTGCTGTGAAGGAAGTCCACAAGACCACGTCGGACCAGAGACCAGGGTTTAGAACCTTCACCTCCAGCTCTAAGTGCACATGCTCTTCCTTCAGAGTTTTGGGGTAAACCAAACTCACATTACCATGGAGAAGCTTATGGCTGTGAAACATGTGTTGCTGTTTGGTATTTTTGTTACACTTCCATAAAACATCTCAATATACTATCAGTTACACAGTTTTCAATTAGGAATTTTTTCTTTCAGCAGAAGACTAATTGATATTTCTGTCCATTTTCTCCTAACATAAAAATTTTCTAAAATTATACTATGAAAAAAAATCTATTTAAGTAAATAAACACTGCCATAGTGCCTTTCCAAAGATGTAAAGCTTTTTAAGTGGGAGACTGCTAGGTTTTATGTGCTACAGAGAAAGGATAAAGAGGGTGTGCTGGGTTACTGCGCTGGAAACAGTGGTTTATGAGGCAGTGTCTTGGACTGAAATTGAGCTGAAACCAGACCATAGACACACACGGCATGAAGAGTAGGATCAGGGCCTTGCCTCTCTGTTAAACCTACAGGCTGAGAAATGACTTACAACACATAAATAGTCCAGAATATTATGCTTTTTATTAACTCTGCTTACTGAGTGGTATGACGCACCTGTGTTGACCTTATTTTTCTTTTTCCTTTAGTCTTTCCATTTACAGCCCACTGGCACTCCAGGCACCTACCTGCTTCAGACAAGCTCAAGCCAAGGCCTTCCCCTCACTCTGACTGCTAGTCCCACAGTCACCCTAGCAGCTGCCGCTCCTGCTTCTCCTGAACAGATCATTGTTCATGCTTTATCTGTATGTCATCTTACATAAATTCCTTGATTTTTCTAATTTCTGTAGAAAAGACTAAACTGATAATTGTCACCAGAGATAGAACTCATACCTTGGGGGAGGAAGGAGATAAATTTTGAGCTCCAAGACTCCAGGACCTGTTAGGGACCAGAATTAGTTGATACATAATATTAAGAGCCAATACTACTGTAATCCATGGATTTAAACTATTCTACCACTGTTGTCCCAGGAGCATGTTTTACAGCTTCACTGGGGTACTTCTCTCATTCTTGTACATGAGATGGACGTACATTAGGGGAAAGGGGCTCTTAGGAGTGCAGAGGCCCCAGTAGGTCAAAAAAACAGGAATTCTAGAGGAACATGGTAAGAACACTGCAGATCCAGAGGTGAGAGGCATGGAGGGGACACCAGGGTACCACATGTCACTGGCATTTGTTGTCTGTAACTTTAGGCTGGTATGTACTTTTTCATCTTGCCACTGATTGTTTTTGTTAACATTCTATAGCCAGAACATTTGTTGAACACAAGTGACGTCACAGTGCAGTGTCACGCACCAAGAGTCATCATTCAGACAGTTGCCACAGAGGACATCGCCTCTTCCATATCCCAAGCAGAACTGACAGTGGATAGTGATATTCACTCATCTGATTTTCCTGAGCCTCCAGATGCCCTAGAAGCAGACACTTTCCCAGATGAAATTCGTCAGCCTAAGATTACAGTAGAGCCGTCATTTAATGATGTTCATATATCCAAATTCAGTGACCAAAATAGCACAGAACTGATGAATAGTATTATGGTCAGAACAGAAGAAGAAATCTCTGACACCCACCTTAAACAAGAGGACGAACCCTCCCCGTTAGCCCGGGCTTATGTTACTGAAGTAAGTTGCACCTAAACAGCCTTAAGCCTCAAACCTGCAGTTTGGGAAAAGTCTAGAGCAGGACCTGTCACTGAATTGGTTCTTTTAAATTATTTTTTTGCTAGTATGTAAAACTTCAGAGTGTGAGGTTATTATTTTTGTCTGTTTAAGACCTTAACTTTGACTTTTTTATAGTCTAACTTTAAAGTAGGATAGTATTTGAAAGTCTTTTCAAGCCTAAATGTGTTTGGGGACTTAAGGGAAACAAGGAATATGAAACAGAATCTTTTTGTTGGTTTGTTATTACTTAGGATTTAGGGTCTCCTACCATAGAAGAGCAAGTTCATCAAACAACAATTGATGATGAAACGATACTTATTGTTCCTTCACCACATGGCTTTATCCAGACATCTGATGTTATAGATACTGAATCTGTCTTGCCTTTGACAACACTAACAGGTACTGTAACTCCATTGTGTGCCTGATAAATCTTAAGGGGGAAATCAGGCAGTGAGTCTTGTTAAGTTTTCACTTTGGTAGAAGAACACTTATTCTAAGTTCTTTGATGTGGATTAGACGATATATACACACTTACGATCAACTTGAAACTTATCTCATTACAGATCCCATACTCCAGCATCATCGAGAAGAATCAAACATCATTGGATCATCTCTGGGCAGTCCTGTCTCAGAAGACTCAAAAGATGTTGAGGATTTGGTACACTGTCATTAGGTAATTCTTAGAAACAAGCCATTCAGGCAAAGCCACACTGTTCATTATATCTCCAAAGAAATAGGAGCAACCCCCAAGAGGCTTAATTTACCATTCCTCTGGCTTTTGAATAGCTACAGTGCTCAAGCCACATACAGTGTTGCTGCTATGACTTTTTACCTCTAAATATATCATCTGAGGTCTAGTCTTACAATAGTATGTAGTTGAGTGGAGCACTAGGGTCTTAACTGCAGAGATCCCAGTGATTAGTGTTTCTTGTCAGCAGGGAATTTGATTCACTTTAGCTGAGAGAATTTTGAAATCACCAAAGCTTAACTACTGTTTTTTAAAAGCAGTAATATTCATCTCTACAGATCAAACATGGCACTCTGTCTGGTCTCAAGTAGGCCTGTTTTCTATTTCAGAAAAGTCACATTAACATGCTCTAGAGCTTCCCAGTGACCTTCTGCACAGAGATATCTTCTAAGTAGTTTGAGACTTGAGGTGATTGTGTGGGGGTTATTTGGGTTTACCCATTGCTGGCAGTGGGAGCTGATTTGGGCTGGGTAATGAGAAGAGTATTAAAAGGGTTTAGAAAATTCACTACAGGTTTTTTTTTTAATTACTTTTTAAAGGGAATATGGATGAGAGTAGTAAAACAAAATTCACCAGAAGCTAAGCAGTTTCATCCCTCAGAACCCACTGTCACCAGTTTACAAAGTTAGCACTTTGAAGTAAAACTAAATGGGAAAGGAAGTACTAAGTTGCCTATCCTGTACCATGACCTTTTATTACATGTTTTGCTATGTAAATTACCCAGGAAATAGCAGAGTATTAGAGTTTGCCATTCACTTAGTGCATTAACTGGTGGGGGTTTGATGTAACTTCTCCCTCTCAGGCAATCTAAAAACACAAAATTCACTTCTTGAAACAAACCAAGAGTCATTCCTATACTAGAGAAGATTAAGCCAAAATTAGCCTCTAGGGCTTTAATGAATATGACCCCTATAGAAAAAGTAAAAAAAAAAACTTGTATAAATTATTTTATTTATTATTGTAATTAGATCTACACAATCAAAGTTGTCTTTTCACCGTCTGTGTTTTGTTAACGTGAAATTGTAGTTAAAAGCAAAAGTTGGTTGCCTAGGGAACAATAATTGTATATTCAGTTTAACAGAAATAAAAGAATATTTGTCTTAAAATGCAAGATTGTTTTGTTACATAGCCTCGCACCACGCAATTACTTTATATAAAAAATTTCAAAAGTGAAAATGACTTGTGCTTTAAGGGGTAATGTTTAAGTGCAACATCGGCTCCTTAAAGAAAAAGCAAAGTGATTTAGCATATGTCTCCCCTGCAAGAGGGAATTTAGATTTACAATTAACATGAAAATCATGTATCAGACTTTTGCAGGAGACTCTTCAGCATACCTTATCCAACTCTTATTCGAGTCCAAATGTATTGCTTTGAAGAGACCTGGCGACTGTATCTCTTGGAGCCTCACTTTCCCACATCATGGAAGTACAGATTCGCACATATACATAACATGATGATAGAAAATAAGATATAGTAAATCAGGTTTCTAAATTTCGGTTCTAAATCTCCTTGTCGATACCAGTAGATCTAAAAGAAGAATTAAACAGAAGTTTAAGTAATAGCATTGGGCTGAATATTAAAAATTTAAAATACAACCAATTCTTTTCCACTGTGACCAGGTTCATCCATATATACTTTTTCCCCCTAAATGAGGCTAAAGCAGCCAGAATTTTATTCTTTGTAATTCAAGTGTACCAACTGAGTTTATATCCAAAATCATACTTTATGCCTACTTTTTCAGTTAACTTTGTTCAATGTTTAAAGAGTCCACCAATCATTTGGCGAGTCATCCAAGAATATATATCTCTCTTCTAGAGATATTTTAATTATATGTGAGTAAAAGGTAACAGCTTTTTAAAGTACTGGAAGGGAGGAAAATTTTAAATTCCTTTAACTGATTCAAATCGCCAACAAAACCGGAGCTTTACACATGCATACCTCTAGTTTAACCTATTACAGATCACTGTCAGCCACTTCCAGCTCTAGGCTGGGGGTGGGAGAGCAGTTCCGGGAGTTTTGTTCCCAGGCTCTCCAAGTCCGAGGGGCCACTCCTTCCTTCAGGTCAAAGGAATATAACAGTCAGTGAATAATCTGAAGCTGGGAAATGTCCCCAGGTTTAATTTTAACTCAGATCTTATTATTTATGAATTAAGCCCTATGTGACTCAAAACAATTATGTTTAAGGGTTTTGATTCTGCCTTTCTTCAAGGGAAATGAAACAGCTGCCAACTGATGATGACTTGGCAAATACCCTGCTGAGGACTGGCTATTGTCTTTGTTTCTTTACCTAACAGAAAGGCTTCTTAGTAGTACTATAAAAACTGAATATTCTTGTGAAAAAGATACAACTGTAGCTTTAGGTTTCTCAAGAGGTTTTGGTGTTAATTACTTTCATTTGGGGAGATAATACTCAAAGATTAAAATAGACTAGTTTTATAATTATTAGAGGAGTAATAACATTTCCCAAAGACTGTTGGACTCTGTATGTAGTCCTTGAAGGAAGATGAATTAAATTAAATCACATCATATCTTTGGTGACTTAAGTCTTTTTTTTTTTTTTGACATCAAGGGAACAGAGTTGCCTTTTAGGGTTACAAGGTTACAACTTTGGGATTTAGGAGAAAAGGAGACAAATTCAAAAAAAAAAATACCCTGGGATTTTAACAATGAGAATTGTGACATCCTTTGGGGGAGAGGAGTGGTGTATAATTAGAGACACCTTTTCATACAGATTTCCAGGCACTGCAACCATCAGCCCTCAAGGATACTGAATTTAAATTTTCAATAGTACTCACAAGTATGCAGGCAGTGATACTACTCAAAGAGATGCAGACAGCAAAAAATATATTCAACGGTTTTGGAGGTAGTTGAGGGAAAACAAAAGCACTGATCAGCGTTACCTGTATGAAAAGAAAGTGTCAGGCCTCAGAAGTAATTCCAAGACTTGGTTAGACTAGCATCTAGGCAAAGTAACAGTATAAAATGCTCCAAATGGTGAAATGGCATCTTATCTACCACCAAGTTTGTCTTCTGGAATGTTAATGTTTAATAAAATCTTTTCAATTGTGTGATTCCTTTTAGTACTTCCACTTAATCTTCCCAACCTCCTCCTTTATGAAAGGAGACAAACCACCACGAAGCAATAAAACTAGCTAACCTCAAAATAAACCTCTTCATCAACAAAGATTAGAAAGCATTTAAACATCATTCCCCAGGATTAATGACTATACTGGGGAAAGTTCTAACCTTTTTGTTATTT
Organism: Redunca redunca; assembly: GCA_006410935.1. Classification (NCBI taxonomy): domain Eukaryota; kingdom Metazoa; phylum Chordata; class Mammalia; order Artiodactyla; family Bovidae; genus Redunca; species Redunca redunca. Next base: position 49,216 of record SJYQ01031011.1, read on the forward strand.
TGAGTATACCAGCAAAAAAAATTATCTAAAACTGTTTTTGCTTAACATGAAAAATACTAAAAAATAGGTTTCTAATACCCTATAGTTCTCTTTCTACTTTAAATATAATGTTACCCATTCTTTTATGAAGAAGTCATAGAAAGAGACTTCACTAAAATTCTTAGATTTTAAAAAAACGTGCCAAAGGTCATTCTCAGACTGGGAAATGTAGCTTTGCTTTATTATTTTGATAGCACCAAGCTGTAGTATACAGAATGAGAAGTTAAAATATCTTTTAAAACCAGAGGATAATGAACATACTTTAGGAACAAAATAAATGTAAAGATACTAGCAGAGCTGTGGGTTACATACAGAAGGGAGTTACTAGTAGCCACTCACATACTACAAATTCATTAGGCAAACCCAGAAAACCAAGTTTACTTGACTTGTGCTATTTCACATGCAACTAGGGGGTGAGAGTGGAAATCAACTAGCTACGCCATTTATACCAAATGCAGTTTTATTCAAGTGTTAATAAGATTGAAAGCATTAATTTAACTACAGTTGGAATATTCCACATGTTCATGTACTAGCCCCTTAAGGTTTTTTTTTTTTTGAGAGTTGATTGAACTGCAGTATTAAGGTTTTCAAAACTTCGGCTAAGACCCTGGCTGACTGACACACAGATACTTACTAGGATCAATAAAGATGTTAAGCTGCCAACAACTAAATTGATGATTCGATCCTGAAAAAGAGAGAATTTTTTAGCCATATGATAAACTCATGGCATTTTAGAAAGACACAATGCAGGACACTGAGAATGGAGAAAGCAGTACCCTGCCCCTCTGAGCTTCACACAAACAGCTGCCAGGGTAAAGAAAGGGGTTTGGGGAAACTGGACAACTGCTTAGAGAAAGTTTCTTAAAGGGACATGGCATTTTTACATTAGGCCCTTTTGAAAATGGGAAAGGGAGGCTTACAAATAATCTAGTTTTGCTGCTGGTAACAGTATGAGCAGAAGCAAAAGGGATAGGAGCATGGGGGATGGCCAGCCCAGATCCTTGGTGAAAACGGTCAGGAACCAGATTAGATGATGTCTCTTCCCATCATGAGTTTCAACCTGTTTGTGATACAGATGGTATCCTTGTTCATTAATCTTAAGAATCACCTGAATGAGGAGCTTGGGGTTTCTACCTATCGAGATCTCTTGTTATACCCATCCCTGCCCCAACCAACTCCATCTTGTTTTGAAAACCTGATCTAATCCAATCCTCATTTTACTGGTTAAGGTAAATTTTGGTTCAGTGAGTGCAGTTAAACTATTTGCCTAAAGTCAGACAGCAAGAATCAACTTGAAACAGGATATGGAAATCAGGGTCACTGGTTAGATGGTTTCAGTTAAAGGAACTGAAAAGTCAAGTAATATATAAAAATAGTATGTACTAATATGTATATTAGGGTGATAGCACTTAATCACAGACCTTACAGAATGAAGAGGTAAGGGTTTAAGGCCTGATTAGGAAATACTACCTTATGGCCAACGAGAATATCAAGTAATCTTAGTTTGGAAAAGTCAAAGCTGAAGTCTTTAAAGACCGTGTTGGTAACAACTTAGCACTTTAAGATCAGCAGGATATGGAATATGAGCAGCCAATAAACAAGAGTTCTGAGACCGAAGGGCACAGGACCTTGCACAGAGTTGTCTGCTTCTGAAGATAAGAACCCAAAGAAGAGTAGGGCAGGCAAAGCTGGGAGCAAAGAGTGGAACAAAGCCAAGTGTTCTCTCCAGGGAGTCTGACCTCACACTCCAGACCAAGGCCACTGCAATTTAAATGTCACGCAGAACAAAGGAAACAACTCCAGCAGTACCCTGACCAAACCTGGGGACGCAGAACAGATCTTATCAGCTAGAGAAGACCACACTGCACACGCAAGAGTGAAACTAGAACCTCTTGTTTTAAGAAAGTGACCCAGGGATAAAGCACTGATCACTGTTAGTCCTGCACAAGGCAGACTTGTCGTTAACATAAAATGTGTTTACAGACAACCCATTTATGAGGACCCCACTGTTTCTGCCTTGTGAAAAAGTTTGAACTAAACTCTGGTCTATTCTAAGAAGTAAAGAGTATTTGCTCCCATCTCCTTAAAAAACCCAGGGATTCTTAAAGGTCTGCATATGTCACAAGAGCTTTTACCAACAGAAGCCGCTGAAGAGGTTCAGGTGAGAGGCAGCCAACAAGAATTCCTATTCTCCAAATGGTATAGCAGGTTTGGCAGCCAGGATCAAAACAGGGAGAAGAGGGGTCTAATGGTGAACAGACGGCAACTATGACAGAAGCTTTTGTGTATCTTCTAAAAAATCCCGTGATGAAAGGCTAGCATGACTATTTTACAAGTGGAAACACAAGCTTAGGGAAATTGAGAGCTTGCCCCAAACCTCAATACCAATAAGTAATGGAAACAGGATTCAATGCAACAGAGGAGATTCCATTTCTACTTTTCACAGAAACAGCAGCGTAGCATGTAACTGCTGGTCTAGACAAAGATTGTTGTTGGTTACTCACTCAGTTGTATCCAACTCTGTGACCTCATGGACTATAGCCTGCCAGTTTCCTCTATCCATGGGATTCTCCAGGCAAGAATACTGGAATGGGTTGCCATTCCCTTCTCCAGGGGATCTTCTCAACCAAGGGATCCAACCCAGATCTACTGCACTGGCAGGCAGATTCTTTATATCTGAGCCACCAGGGAATTCTGAGACAAAGATAGCAAGTTGCAAAGAACTAGCCTATTAGCAAAGTACAACAGTACAACAGTAAAGTGTTTACCTTTCAGGAATGAAGATTTCCTCGTAAGTGATTGTTTTAGATTGGTGAACTTAACCGTAGAAGCCTAACTGGTTTCAGTCATTCATGAAAATCCATCTGAACTTTAATGACTACTTCCCTATTTGCCTTCTAGACAGTCTACCGTCTAGCATCCCAACTCATCTTCATGAATATCAGGTATTCGATCGTTAAAATACAGTCTCTCTGGGACTCAACGGACATGAGTTTGAGCAAACTTGGGAGATGGAGAAGGACAGGGAAAACTGGTGTGCTGCAGTCCATGGTGTCGCAAAGAGTCGGACACGACCGACTGGCTGAACAACTAAGGCTCCCAAGATGGGACAAAGTATTTAGAATACGGCACAACTGTTTCTCACAGTCTCCTTTCTCCAAGCCAAGGTCTTGGCTTCAGGCCTTTGGGTATTGAAGTAAGCTTGAATGCAGGCCAAAGAAACGGCAGAGTTAGCTTTGGAAGACCTCCCACCTCAGTCTAAACTCTTGCTATGCAGAGTGCCCTGGCCCTGCAGCACTGGTCTCTCATGAGAGCCTGTAAGAAATGTGGAGTCTCAGGCCTTGCCCCAGACCTACTGAATCAGAATCTACATTTTAACAAGAGCCTCACGTGATCTGTGTGCACAGCTGTCAAGTTTAGAATCTAAACCATTTTGAACATTGCTAAGCTCACATCTTAGGGTAGAGACCCTCCCTAGGCCCAGAGGTGATTTTTCAGGACTTCAGCAGCTCCCCCTACCCCTCCCAGGCTCCAAAGATAGAACAATAGAGAATAAGTAAATTGCCCTTAATTAGCATTTCAAAGGGCAGCGTTAGGCCTAATATGTTCCAAGTCTGAACAGAGTGCATGGAGAAAAGGGACTATTACATTTAAATTTGCTGTTTATGGAATGAACTGAAATTCAGGTTTATCTCCATATCAAAAGCTAGTAGCTATTAACTCAGCTACTCTAATTCTCACAAAAACTAGCTCTGTCTCTTCCTGTTTTATTTCCATCAACAAAACCATTCTCCCTACCAGATCTTTATACTGTTACTTATTTTCACTCCCCAAGAAAGTTCAGCAGGATCAGAATCAGCCCTGATCTTTACCCACAGAGATGACAGGACAGGTTGTCTTCCCTTCTCTCAAGGGCTTCCCTCATGGCTCAGACAGTGAAGAATCCGCCTGCGATGCCAGAGAACTGGGTTCAATCCCAGGCTTGGGAAGATCCCCTGGAGGAGGGCATGGCAACCTACTGCAGTATTTTGCCTAGAGAATCCCATGGACAGAGGAGTCTGGCAGGCTACAGTCCATGGGGCAGAGTCGGACACAACTGAGTGACCCAGCACAGCCCTTCCTCAGACATCTGCTCAGCAACAGGCCAAGAGTCTGTCTTAACTCATGTATGAATTTATGAGGACATAAACATAACAGTATACAAACATACATAGTATAGTTTTGACTGGGACTCTGCATATATCGGGCTTCCCTGGTGTCTCAGTGGTAATGCAGGAGACAGGTTCGATCTCTGGGTCAGGAAGATCCCTTGGAGAAGGAAATGGCAACCCACTCCAGTATTCTTGCCTGGAGAATTACACGGACAGAGGAGCATGGCAGACTACAGTCTCTGGGGTTGTTACAGAGTCGGATTAACTTTAGTGACTAAACAACTGCGTATCTGCATGTATTACCTCTTGTGTGCTCAGTCGAGTCAGACTCTTTGCAGACCCAAGGACTGTAGCCCACCAGGCTCCTCTGCCGAAGGAATTCTCCCGGCAAAAATACTGGAGTAGGTCACCATGCCCTCCTCCAGGGACTCTTCCCAACCCAGATATTGAAATCTCCTGCATTGGCAAGCGGATTCTTTACCACTGAGCCACCAGGGAAACCCATATTCCCTCTTAAGTCATTTATTTATTCACTTAAACATTATCTCAGGTATCTTAATAAAGCTGGAAAAAAAGTAACTTCTATGTCGTAGCTCAGAATAAAGGGACTCCACAGAGACCTGGGGAGAGCAAACGTCATGACGGAATAAGCTGGGCTGCGATGCACAGGTGGAGACAGCAGCCCAAGTCCCAAAGTGGCACATCTTCCTTTGAAATAATGAAGGAGAGAAAGACTGCTGTGGCTGCAGTGTCTGTACCTGGGGTGAGACAAGGTAGCTCTGTGCAGCAGCAAGGAATACGCTATCTCCATTTACCAGTGGGGAACTGGGTTCAATCAAACCTATCTGCCCAAGGTCATACAGCCAGGTAGTGGTGAAAGTCTCCTCCCCAAAGCTCTCTGCAAAGTGCAAGGCTCACAAGCAATTCAAAAGGTCTAAGAATGCTTAGACATGTATGTGATGGCCATGAAATGAGAGTTGAGACCAACGTTCTCATCTCACTGGCTAGCCAGATGGCTTCAAAAGGACCCCTCAACCTCTTTGGGTCTATCAAGTGAGAGGACTGGGGTGATATCTGGTCCTTTCCAGTGTTAACCATTTATGGTTCTGGGTCATCAGCTTTTGACAGTACCTGAGCCAGAGAAGGCCTATCCCTCAGCAATCAAAAAGCACAGGAGCCCCCTAGATTCCTTGGTCAGTCATTAGCCAGCATCCTGATACAAAACACAGAACCCCAAATTCACTTCAAGTGCTCAGGTGGTAAGGTTCTGGGAACATCCCAAATAACCAAAACCCGGCCTTTGTCCTCAGCAACCCAAAACATCCTGCTCAGAATGCTGACAGGTAAATTCATGCTTCCATTGCCACGGTAATTTTTGCTTTGCCTTATTCCAAAATGGACCTGAAGCCTGTGCTATCTTAGCAAAACCATAACCGATTCGAGCAACAATAAAAAAGTAAGGCAAAATTTCTAAAGGGATTTGGGGAGTAGAAAGAAGGAGTAAAAGGATTTATGAGGAAAAAAATCTGACTATAGGACTTCCCTGGTGGTCCGGTGGTTAGGACTCCGAGCTCTCACTGCCAAGGGCCCAGGTTCAATTCCTGGTCGGGGATCTAAGATTCCACAAGTCAAGTGGCACAGCCAAAATATATATATCTGACTGAAGAAAACTTTTCTAAGTTCAAATGTTAGTTCTAAGATTCCAAGCAGCCAAGAAAGAAGTCCAGTGGATTTCAAAGCTCTCACTGATGACAGTAAGCGCACTGCACGATGAGAAGAGGCAAGCTTCTCCTGGGTCTAAGGAGGGTGTTGCAGGGGTACCCAGATGCAGAAAGCACATCTACTTCATACATAATCATTTCTCTTATTGACACGTAAAAATAGCTGAAGGCATAATGGCCCCAGAAGAGTGAGCTGCAGGGTAAGAAGTGGGATGGCTGAAATGCCACATACCCAATTTAACTGCTCTTCCTTCACAGCTCAACTCAAACATCGCCTCCACTGTAACTCCCATCCAGACAGCTTCCTCAGGCACCCCTCAGGATGGGAGCTGTCCCTGCCTCAGGTCTCCCGAGTCACATGGTCCACATGTGACACTTCTGTCACCTCCTCCATTAGGACTGGCAGTTTATTAACCATGGGGAAGGTAGCCTTGAGCCTGGCGCACTGCCAGCCAGTGCCCTGTGAATGATGCTTAAAGAACAGAATCATCAACACAAGTGGCTGATGGCATTTTCCTTAGAGCCTCTCACCAGGAGAGGCCACTCAGCTGGGGCCTGACTTATCAGAAACCCCAGCTTCCAGTCGCTGCTGTAGGACAGACACACAGCCGCACCATAGAAGCCACAGGCTGGCCCTGCAGCCCACAAGGTCAGGCTCTCCCCAGCTACAGGGATGGAACCCTCCTGCTGACTCCCAGGCCAGATGTCGGCGACCCCATGGAAATGCCAGGAGTGAGCCTCGGGCACCTCCAGGTCCAGGCTTCCTAAGCCTGAGGATAAAAGCCTGGCCACTCATCTCCTGCCTGAGCAGCATGGCCCTGGTTTCAGAGGCACGACAGCAACTCCTGCATTGGCAGGCGGATTCTTTACCACTGAGCCATCTGGGAAGCAGACAGACAAAAGCATCCTCTTATTTTTAAGATGCATGTCCATGGCAGTCTCATGCCATGCTCCCTCACACTCCCGGGGAGAAGCCACAGAAAGCCGCTTGAGGGCAAGGAAAACCCTGGATGGACAATGCCAGAACATTCCCTGACATGCTCTGGAGGGAGGGGGTGGAGGAAGGGGGAGGCTAAGAATCCCACTCCCACTTCTATGTCACTTCCCCCTTTGCGACTCCACCCAAGTCCTCCTCGGACATCACCACAGGCGGCCCTACAGACCCCATCCCTCCCCAGGTGCGCTCCAGCTCCATCTTCACCCCTCACACCCACCGAAACCTGTTCCACGTGAGCCAACCTGGACACAGGAAGTTCTCATGAGCCCCGGATCTCCCTTGCAGCCTCTGCCCTTCAACTTTCTACCCAACAGAGCCTGTGCCACCCACATACTCCTCCCAGGTTCACTGGGCCAGGAAGAAGGCAGGACAGGGCACGTCCTGCTTCCCAAGCTGGAGAGAGAAGGCAATTTCAGTAATATCCTCTACTATGTTCTGAATGTTTGTGTCCCCCTAAAATTCATAGGTTGAAATCCTAGTGGCTAATGTGACAACAGGAGGAGGTGGGGCTTCTGTGAGGAGCATAAGTCACGAGGGTTGAGCCCTCATGAATGGGACTGCATGTGTCCTAAGTTGCTTCAGTCGTGTGTGACTCTCTGCGACCCCGTGGACTGTAGCCAGCCAGACTCCTCTGTCCATGGGATTTCCAGGCAAGAATACTGGAATGCATTCCCATTTCCTCCTCCAGTGGGTCTTCCTGACCCAGGGATCGAACTCCTGTGTCCTGCATCTCCTGCATTGGCAGGCGGATTCTTTACCACTGAGCCATCTGGGAAGCAGATAGACAAAAGCATCATGTTATTTTTAAGATGCATGTCCCTGGCAGTCTCATGCCAACTTCTCTTCCTCTTCACAATTATTTCAGCACCTGCTCTGCCAAATCCCTCTTCTCCAACCCTCTCCTCCACTGCCCTTGAGCCCAGTCTTCATCTGCATCCACGAACTAGATCATTCCCAATCTGTGTCACCAGAGTCCTGACTGGGCCATGCAATCCGCAGTTTGAGCATCCAGAGCCCTCCTGCTCTCGGTGCTTTGACAATCCAGTCCTGAGTCCACCCCCGACCCCGCCAATCACTTCCAGGCTCCAGGGATAAGCCTTGCTGTGGAGCCTTTCAACAATCCTACCTGTAACTGTTTACTTGTCTGTCTTCTCCACGCTCTAAGGCCTGGGAGGCTGAGGGCCACGTCCCCCTTGTTCACGGCCAGGCTCTGGGCCACTACCCATGGCTGACTTCCAGCTCCATGGTGCCCTCTCCAAACCGTGCGCCCCGCCGTGGTCCAGTGCCCACCCAGAGGTGGGAGCAGCTCTGTCTAACTCAGACCAAGCCAAGCCATGTGGCTGTGGGAGCTGCCATCACCCAGGGTGGAGAGAACATTCCTCTAACTGTACAAAAGTGCCACCACACCAGTGGGCAGGGATGCAGGTCATTTCCCTTTTATATATTCCTAGCATTTATGAGATATTCAAATATTAGCTGAAAGAACAAACTAACTGGTTTACTACAAGTTCACATGTTCACAGCTGGGCCTTCGCTGATTTTCACGGCCTTTCATTTTGGGTTGATTGTCCCTGTCTCTCTCCAGGAAGCAGTTTGAAGCTCCACCTCATCTCAGGTTTACCATCTCACTCTTGAAGCCTGTCCATCAGCAGAGATCCTTATAAAATAAAAGATGCCAAGAGAAAGAGGACGCCCCCATTCCTCCAGCCTGAAGAGGACTGGGGGGCAGCTGGCTCCTCTGCCAACCCTGGTCTTATTAGTTACCTCTATCCTTCTCTCTTGGCTGAATCTCTCCCTTGTGGAGTCCACCTCTGGCCCCCAAATCTCAACTCCTCCAGCATCAGAAGAATCTTCTGTCAATCCTGCTCTCCATTCTGATGTTCAGCATCCATTCTCCACCCTTTTTACATGCTAAGTGTGAGGAAGTCAGGAAGGAATTAAAACAGGGTAAGGGAAGAGTGATCAGGGTGGAACTGAGGGGCTATTTTTAAAAAAGGTCAAGGAATCCTCTGGTTTGAGCAGGGACCTTTTTAAGAAAAAGGAACAAGACACCCGAGGATCTAGGAGACGTGTACTGCAAACAAGGCAGTATAGCACTTGCAAGGGCCCTGAGGCAGGCGTGAGCTTGGAAATTGGCAGAAAACTAAGAAGGCTAAGCTGGCTGAAGCCGAATAAAGAGAAGAGGGAAGAACAAGGACTTGTATAGCACCTTTCTCTCCTCCATGTAGTACACACATGCTCCATAAGAAAAGATATACTCTTGGGACTTCCCTGGTGGCCCAGTGGTTAAGAAGCTGCCTGCCAACGCAGAGGACGCAGATTCAATCCCTAGTCAGGGAACTAAGATCCCACGTGCCGTAGGGCAACTAAGGCCACGTGCCACAACTACTGAGCCTATGAACCACAGCCAAGACCCCCGGCCGCAAAAAGAAAAAAAAAGATACACTGTAGCACACAGCACACTCCCTGGGACACAGTCTGCACACAACTAACTGTTGTATCAAAGCATACTTTACACACTCGACCACTGACAGCCTCCAGAAGCAAAGTGCGCGTCATATAGCAACTCCAAGTTCTTACAGTCTGCTCGCAATGGGTACACTCAGTTCTCTCCCCTTTCTGGCATGTTCCTGCTCCCACCCCTTCAAGCCGGCTGGACCTCCTGCTTGGGATTCCCAGTCACCTCCTCCTGTCAAATCTGACTCACGTTCCTGGGCCTAAGAATCAAAAGTCCTTTGTCCTGATGCTCCCATTATAATAAATATCCCCTTCTTCCATGCTCCCTGGAACTCTATGCCTCCTGTCATTACAGGGCTCCACCCCACGTCAGTCCTCCTAGCTCACAAGACTCTCAGGTCCTGGAAGAGCGATCATCTTTTCTTGTGAGGGACAGAGGAGAAAGGCAATCGAGTCACCATGCGTTACACACACCAGGAGCCCACACTTCCTCCCACTGTCAACTGGACAGGGATCCAGGCCCGTGGGCCGCATCCTGCAGTTCCACGAGCAAAGGTTTGCATTTCTCATCACAGCGCAGTGTCCTGATACCAGAAACGAAAGGCCACTTCTCAGAAACGATCTTCCTTTTCTTCTTCCAAGTCGCAGTGGGTACATCTCGTCAGGAAAGCTGCGGCGGTGGCCCAGTCAGAAGCCCCAGGGGCAGCCATGTAGGGACAGAGATGCTGAGAGACCTGACATGTGGGAGGAGGTTTGGGTTTAGTGGAAGCAAGAAAAGTCAGGCCCTGCCGGTGGGTCTCCTCGGAGCCCCCAGAGCTGTGTGGTCCTGAGGAGACAGCAGCGTCCCCCGAGCTGCGGCCAGAGGCAAGCAGCATCCCTGGGGTGAAGCCAGGGGCTAGACGGCCTCCCCAGACAACTCTGGGAAACGGGGAGCTCTGATCACAGAGGCTGCTGTCCCCAGGCTTCAGAGAGAACCCCAGGGGCAGAGGCACGTGAGGAAAGCTTGTGAGACTCACACACACCCACAGTCACCAACTTTCATGCTCTGAGCCCCGTCTCAAACACACCAGGGCCTCCGCAGCTGCCTCTAGCTCTGAACGCCCACTTCTGCCTCAGGCCCTTCTAGAGAAAGCAGACATTATGGACGCCTTGATACATGTCCCCTATTTCACAGATTCACATTCTGAAGCATCTTTCACTTGTGAATATTTCTGTGATACCCTTCCTGCCAGATTCTCCTCCTTACGGTGAGGCGTACTTGAAATATATTATTTTCATTGAAGCATCACTTAGGGAAATGAGATCACAGTAAAAATAGAAAACAAACCTACTCCACATGTTTAGGGGACAAAATGATCCCTGGCGCTGGTACCATAGGAAGTGCTGCTGCTGCTGCTGTTGCTAAGTCGGAGTCTGACTCTACGCTAAAAAAAAGAAGGAAAAAAAAAAGGATCTAGCACTTAGTGCTAGATTCTTTTTTTTCTTCTTCTTTTGTTTTTTAGCCTCACCACACAGCATGCGGGATCTTATTTCCCAGATCACTGATGGAACCTGTGCCCCACCACCCCCCCCAAGAATTCTAAGCATGGAGTCCAAACCACTGGACCACCAAGGAAGTCCCAGAAATGCCAGGTCTTTATGTGCTCTGACCTTCAGAACTGGGAAAGCAAGAAGAAGGGCTAGGCCGTCAGGATCATGACAGGCCCAATATCTGTGTTTTCCCCTGCCACATGCCTGCCTATGATCTCAGTTACATCATGGAACACTGAAGTCAATGCTTCCATATTTGTACAACAGTCTAACAGGCTGAATCCCATAAAGATTCAGATATACTACAGGAAAGCCCTAGAACAGAGTGACATTTACAAGAGTCAGTAAATGGCTGCTCACATGCTATCAGTATTATTTCCATCACGTCCAATGGGCTGTCATTCACCAATGGGATTAGGTCCTCAGAGATGAGTGTGAGTTGAGTGGGCCCCAGAGCCTGGCCCCCCTTTCAAGAGCCACCCTATTTCAAATGCATCCCATCATCCCCACCGGGACACTTAAGTTTCTCAACCCAAGTGTCTCCATGGCAGCCCCAAAAATATGGTCATTATGGGTACTCCGTCATTCAGTCATGTCCAACTCTTTGCCACCCCGTGGACAATATAGCCTGACAGGCTCCTCTGTCCATGGAATTTTCCAGGCAAGAATACTTTAACGGGTTGCCATTTCCTGCTGCAAGGGATCTTCCAGGCCCAGGAATCAAACCCACGTCTTGTGTGTCTCCTGCATTGGCAGGTGGGTTCTTTACCACTGAGCCACCAGGGAAGCCCCATGGTCATTATACCTACACACAAACTATGGACAGAACCTAAGGGAAAAAAAGGCTAATTGAGTAGACCCAGTCTGTTACTGCAGAGCTGCGAAAAGTCTACGGAAAGAAAAACACAAGCAAACCACCAGCTTCTAAGAGACCAGGCCTCAGTTTAAGTTTTTTCACAGTACTGTATTATGTTTATGGGCTCTTTGCTGAAGCTCAGCAGCAAGAGGAGAGAGTGATGCCCTTAACTGCACGAGACTGTTGGTACCCAGCACCCCAGGTTTCTGAACACCAGCTCCCACCTTCTGCTGATGGTTCAGGAGGTCCCAAGAAAGTAGGTTACTTTTTGGTGATGCTAGGTGTTCACTTCACTTAAAACTTAACATACCTAAGAACATAACAAGAAGCAGACATAGATACAGAGAACAAACTAGCGCTTACCAGTGGGGAAAGAGAAGGAAGGAGAGGCAAGACAGGAGTAGGGGATGAAGAGGCACAAACTATTAGGTATAAAATAAGGGATATAGTGTAAAACATGGGGAATATAGCAAATATTTTACAATTACTATTAATGGAATATAACCTTTAAAACTGTAAATTTCAGGACTTCCCTGGTGGTCCAGTGGCTAAGACTCCGCACCCAAATGCGGGGTGGGGGGGCCAGGGCTCCAACCCTGATCAGAGAACTAGATCCTGTATGCTGCAACTAAGACCTCGAACAGCCAAATAAATAAGTTAATATTAAAATAAATAAATAAATAAAAACTGTAAATCTCTCTATTGCATACCTGCAACTCACATAATATTGCACATCAACTATACTTCAACAACAACAAAAAAATACATACAGTCCAGAACTAGGTAAGGCATTGTGCCAAGTGCTAAAAAGGCTGGAGAAATAAAGCAATTGGCTGCTACCCTCAAGGAGTGTAGACTCTGGCCAGGAAGGCAAGACTTATACGAACCCCTCACAGCACAAGCAGTGAATACCAGGAGGCATCTCTCACCACCAGGCTTGTAGGAGAGAGGCATGGATGTGGGCTGGGCAGAAAGGAAGGCTCTAAGATGGGAACTCAGACTAACCAGGATTCAGGTATTTGGAGACGAGAGCATGCAACAGAAAGTAAAAAGAGTCTTTACCGAGAGCAGGAAGGCAGCTCATGCACAGAAAGAGGCCCAAGGAGAGGCGTCAGCCTAGACTGGGCATCACAGAACACAGTTAAGACCAGGGCTGTCAGCCTCCTTGTGCACCAGCATCCTTGGAAGAGCTTTCTCAACATACAATCGCCTGAGCCCATCCCTCAGAAACTTCCCAGTCCTAGCATCTGTCATCTGGAACTGTCTCTCTAACACAAGAAATGGCAACTAAAAGCGGTTTGGCAGGCTGGGTGAGAGCCACAGGGACAATGGATCTTTCCTGGGAGACACTAGCTCCACTTTGAGGGAGAACCAGGGTGCGCTCAGAGAATCAACAGGAGGGAGGCTGTGTCAAAGGCAAGAGTCGAGAGGCCCTGGGGCTCTGGGCAGGGGGAGGGGTGGCAGGCAGACCCAACACTCCTAACCACAGCTTTGTCCTTAAGGAAGCAGCAACCCTCACCCCCACCCCACAAAAGGCAAGAAGTAGCACTTTAACCTTAACACAATTATTTGCAAAGTCAAATGCTCCAAGTCTGAACTGTCTGAATTCGACTAAAGGTCATCAAAAGACCTGTTTTTGGTTTTTGACTTCTTTTGCAGGGAAGGGAGGTAAGGATTCAGGAATATGCAATAGAACATGAAACTTACTGCCTTTGGTACCAAAGATCTGAGCCTCGGGACCCACTAACTTGCTCCCTACATGGAGAGACCCTCCATATTATGAGTCCAGTGTGTGCGCCTTCCTCCAGTGTCGCTCACTCTTCTTACATCACATCCAAGTAGGAACAAAGGGACAGAATGGTCACCACCCTTCTTAGAGGATGAATCAGTTATTAGTGAAAACCAACAGAAGAGGCTGGTCCTGGAACTGGCTTTCACTTCATTCCATGGAGGGAATGCAGCTAATTTCAGTAATATACTTTACTTCCATACATCTAAAATACTGTCATTTCAGTACGTACTCAATATGAAAAGTGGAGAGACTTTTACATCTTTTTTTGTACTAAGCCTTTGTATTCCAGTGTCTATTTTCACGTACCCCCTCCCTTCCCCCCTGCCCCCCTCCCACCTTGGCCCACTGCGCTGGCTGTGGGAGGTGGGTTTACCTTCCACCCCAGACAGAACCATCCTCCTTCTTCCCCTAGGTTCACCAATTCACTGGCTAAAATTGATTTTGGATGATTCTGCTGCCAGCTAGCAAATCAGGAAATCAACATCAACTCACAAGCCCTGAGGATAACTCAAAGCATTTCATTACCCAGACAGAAAGATGGCCCAAAGGAAACATTTACAGGCAGCTGTGGGCAAGAGAGGGACAAATATCTCCTGGGTATAGTTCATACTAGGAAGAGAGGAGCAAGGAACAGATTCCTAGAGTGACATTTCCTGAAGAGAGTTCTGCAGACACTCCGTTCAAACCTGCTGTGGGTGGAGGCATGCAGGGTAAGACTCCAGTAAGGCACTGATTGTGCCAATGGTAAGAGGTCAGCCACCAAAAGAGCACTTCGTACCACCCCCTTCTCCAACTAGACTCTCGTGAAAATGAGCACATTAAAGGTTCTGACAAGTCCCACAGTAAAGAACAATGTTTCACAAACATGACTATGGAACTACCATGACTGAAAATTCGCTTGCTTTAGAACTGCACTGTCTGAAGTACCAGCTCTGTGTGATTACTGAGCACCTGAAATGCAGCTAGTCTGAACTGAGATGGGCTCTAAGTGAAAACGCACACTGGATTACAAAGGCTTAGTACCCCAAAAAAATGATGTAAAAATCTCTCCACTTTACATATTGAGTATGTACTGAAATGGCAGTATTTCAGATGTATGGAAATAAAGTATATAACTGAAATTAACTGCATCTGTTTACACTTTTAAAATATATGGCTATTAGGGCATTTAAAATCTCATACATGCTTCACCTTATATTTCTATTGGGGTAGTGCTCAAAATTCAGAAAATGCTAAGCAACAGCACATGCTGGGAAACCTCAGACACATCATATTATCATATCATTTGTGCCACATTTGTTTTTTCCCTGAAAGAGATATACTGCATCCCATAACTGGGGATGAAATAAAAACAGATGAGAAATGCACCTGGATATTCAGACTGGAGTGGGTAAGACAGCCCACCTAGCAACATAAAATTCCAAAGGTATCAAGGAAAGAGTATCTCTGCTTTTGTCTATTATCCCTTAGACATTTATGTAACAACAGAGAACTATTTTGCTTTGCCATTCACTCCAAGGCTATATCTATAAAGTTATTGCTAAACATGCTAACAATTGAATAAATCCGGGGTTTGGTAACTGAAAACAGTACGTAAAGACAGAAGTCCCTTTAGGGACTGCCCATGCGGGCGCTGCTCCAGACATGCTGGGTCGCGTATTTCTTGTTCTACGGCAGATTCTAGTATCTTTCACTTACTCCATGACTTTGGGCATATAAATTCACCTATGTCCTGTGAAAGGGCCAAGTCTGTGAATGCCCACAGTGGTTCCTGGAGCATGTGACCCAGACTGCGAAAGTCAACATTTACTGTCTTAGTCAACTCGTGAAACATCGCCAGAGGAGAACCAGTTGTGTGACTAACACAGAGCCTGCTTTGTAGTTCAGCTTCCCTGCTTGTGAAGGGAGTGACAACATCCATCACACAAAGGAACTGGGGGATCAGACAAGGTGACGCTGGACGCAGAGCACGCTGCCTGGCACGGAGGAAACACCACGGCCCTCCCGACTGCTCTGGGGGCTTCAGCCATCCTGGCCATAGAGTTAGAGACTGGACCTCAACCTCTGGTCCTTTCCAGACTTAAAAGTGAGAGCCTATCTGTGGTCAGTCATTAAAAGGCAATGAAGAGGGCTAAAAGCTCAGAAGATCTGTCAGACTAGGACAGGAAGTGGGCTTTCCCCTTTCTGGGTTTTTTACTCAAAGGCAACAGTTCATTAATGAATTGGCTGTTGTGTCCAGTTTCCAGGGAATAGCTGGGAGCAAACTCACACAGCAGCCATCAGCGGTTTCCCAAGGTCCTCCGGAAGCCACCCAGCTCCGGCAGTGCCTGTCCTCCACGGGAATGGCTCCTCTGTAACATGTCCTGTCCTTTCATTACTGAGGTCCCATCCTGTGCCCTGCTCACTCACGTCCCAAATAAATCATTTGCCATCATTAAAGACGGATGCTTCTTCTTCCTCAGAAATGACAATTTATATGAAACATGTTTCTTCCTATCCTAAGACCAAAGTCTCTCTCCTTTCCCCATTCTGTTTAATTTCTGTATGTCCAATCACCCTGTCAGCCCTACAGAAGAAGCTAAAGGGAATTCTGATATATTATTCATAATTTTTTTTTCTCTGAGTAGCTGATCCTACTGTTATGAGGTCTAAAACTGCCTAAGTAATGCTGGGAGTATACACTCTTGGATTGAATAAGTCTGTGATAAACAGAGATATATTTGGAATAGTCAAATTCTTGGATGGATTTCAAATGGATCATAGGCAATAGGGAAACTTATAGTCATTGACTACTTAGGCCCAAGTGAGTCAGAAAACATCAATATTTCTAAGTGTCCCTATAAATCAATAAGTCGCTTATCGATTCATGTACATCAGTGTTAAGGGGCTAAAGGAGGTCAGAGGTCTTCATCACCAGAATCCCACAGTCCCTTGTGCACCAAGGTGTGCGGAGGAGAGACCGAACCTCTTCATTCTCAGGCCAGCTGGGCAGCCACTGGGTAGTCCAGTGGCTAAGACTGTGTGTTCCCAATGCAGGGGATCTAGGTTTGATCCCGCATCAGGAAACTAGATACCACATGCCCAACTAACTAAGAGTTTATATGCCGCAACTAAGGATCCTGTGAGCTTCAACTAAGACCCCGCACAGCCAAATAAACAAATATTTTTATAAAAAGGCAGGGAGGGGGGCAATCTGATCCCTTCAAGCAGTCAGCTGCCTCTACTCTCCAGGCCCCAAATCCTCTTCCAGTCAACTCCCAATGTAGGAGCCTTCATATCTGAAAGCTGAAGGCTACCAAATGCTCAGAATGGAGAATCCATCCTCTAAGATCTCCCCAAGCTTCACAAAGGGACCACTTTCTCCCCTGTCCCTCAATATGCTCCCTCTATGCCTTGTCATAGCACAGATCCAGCTGCCTGATGTGTGCTTACATATTTCCCCCGTCTACTTGGATTCCTTGGACCCCACCACCCCCAACCCCCAGGCCTATCACAATACTGTTAGCAGAAAGGAAGTCCATGGCAGTCCAATGGTTGACTCCTCAGTGATGAGAGAGCCTGTGTTCAATGCCTGATCAGGGAACTAAGATTCCACAAGCCATTCGGCCAAAAAGAAAAGAAAAGAAAAACAATATTAACAGAAACAGGAATATCTACTGGATTCTGGGATTATGCAAAAGCCACACAATAAACAAGAAGCATCTTCTTATACATCAAGCTTAACATTTTCTTGTAAAGACACTCTGAAAAGACAAAACAAAATCCACAGGGAGGTAAAAAAAAAAAACAAAAACACAAAGTAGTGGTCTCCTGGCAGACTGGAAGCTTCCAAACTCAGGGTCATACCCCAGGTTGTCAGCTGGACAAGCTTTCTGTCCTTTCTGCTAAAGAGGTCCCTGCCTGAGCGGAGAAACCCAGGAAGCTCTGGACTCCATATGTGCCCTACTTTCTATGAAAGGCTGAGAGTACTTTGTCAGGGGTCAAAGATCACCAGTGTCACTTTCTAACTAAAAAAAAAAA
>SJYQ01031038.1:0-11378 GCA_006410935.1 Redunca redunca
CCTTTCTTGGTCTTGATTTTCTCTTCTGTAGAGTGAGGCATCTTATCGGGTGGGGGGGTCATTGTGAGGATCAGATTATGTGAGGTAATGTGTAATAAAAGCAGCGTTGTGAGAACTCAGTTCAGACTCTTATTAACCGTACCGCCCCCAGAACTGCTCCTCCTGTTTGTGGCCGGAGTACGGTGCAGGGGTTGGGTAGAACACGTTTATCGAAAACGTAGGTGTGTGCAGGGTGAGAGGTTTGCTTACTAGTTCGTGCTTGCTTGGGGAAGCTGTCTTTGTCTCGCCGTCACGCTCATGCTCCCTGTGCAGGTTTTCCAGGGCAGCCTTGTGGATTGGCACCACTTCCTTCATGATCCTGGTTCTTCCGGTCGTCTTTGAAACTGAGAAGTTGCAGATGGAGCAACAGCAGCAGCTGCAGCAACGGCAGGTGAGCCCAGACCCTGGGCGTTTTGCCAGTAGTGGCGACAGGAGTTTGTTTATTCCTCCAGCACCTAGGTAGGGCAGTTAATGTGCCGTGCAGGGTTGGGATCTGGTCCAAGCCCTTTGGGTACCTGAGCATTGTTTTCGCAACATTGTTTTCATAGACTTCGTCTGCCCAGACAGGTATGATGAAAATGAGACCCTTGGGTCTGTACAATGCCTGACACCCCTCCTTTTCTCTTCCAGATACTTCTAGGGCCTAATACAGGGCTGTCAGGAGGAATGCCCGGGGCTCTACCTTCACTTCCTGGAAAAATCTAGATTGCTACTGCTATATTTGACCTGTCTTGGTGGGAAGAAGTTTGAAAATTCAATAGTGTTTGAACTGCTGATAATTTTTTTTTTTTTTTAACTTTGGCACATTGCTCTATAAACCTGGTGGCGGGAATTCTCCCCACATTGGCTCATGGAGACTCCTCACTTGCAGCTGTGCCCTCCACTGTCCTGACTTATTTCTTCTCTCCTCAATGCTGATACCAGAATGCAGCAACGCAGACGGTTACTCCAGCTCTGGCCACCCTCTCCCCTCACTAAATTACTCCTGGTGGAAGATCTCACTGTTCCGTTGCCGGGGTGGGAACTGATGCTGTGGAGAAGGATGTGCTCCTGACCGTTAATAGAATGGAGATGTTGGGGAGGGATGTGCACACAAGATAAAATACAAAATGCATTAATTACAGCTCTGCTGCAAAGCAGCCACTGTGAATTTCTGTGTATGTTGGAAAGGATGGAGGGAGGGCTGGCAGCTTTAGCCACAAGATGGGGACTGGAGGACAGAGCAGGAGCTCATTTCCTCCAATATTTTGGCTGTTAGACTTGTGTGTATATGTGTCTAAAAAGGAAAAAAAAGTCAGTGCTCACATTTTGTATTTAAATATTAAAATGATTCCAACAAAAAAATGTCTTCCAAGTGCTTGTGATACATACCTGGGACATACTGGGACCATTTTAGCAGGACAAAGAAGCTGCCCCTCATGTTTTCTCTCACCTAAGCCAGCAGCACTGTTTAATACTGATTGACCCCTTAAGGCCAAAAAGATAAAAAATCCCTCTGTCCAAGAACCTCTCTGAGGTCCAGCAATCACCTTCGGGATAGGGTTCACGTACTTGCAGTCCACAATGACGTCGTTTCAGTCACTAAGTCGTGTTTCACTCTCTGCGACCCCATGGACTGTAGCCCACCAGGCTCCTCAATCCATGGGATTTCCCATGCAAGAATACTGGAGTGGGTTGCCAGAATCTTCCTGACCCAGGGATCCTAACTGCATTGACAGGCAGATTCTTGACCACTGAGCCACCTGGCGAATTCTCCAGTGGTTCAGTAGTTAGGACTCTGCACTTCCACTGCATAGGGTACAGGTCTGATCCCTGGTCAGGAAACTAAGATTCCACGTGGCCATGCAGCAAGTCCAGAAAAAGAAAAAGTTATAAAGGACTTGTAAAGAATGATAGTATTGATTTCTAGTCTGGGAATAGGAAGGTAGCAAGTACACCTTGGATTTGTTCTTTTTTAAAAAATACAATTGACCCTTGAAAAATAAAGGGTTGGGGGGACTAACCCGCCATGCAATCAAGTCTGTGCATTTCTTTTTTCAATGGCCCTGTGTGTGTCTGCGGTTCAACCACAGGTTGTGGTACTGTAGTAGTCATTGAGAAAATTTCATGTAGTCGACCCACATGGTTCAAACCTGTGCTGTCTGAGGATCAACTGTAATTGCTGATGAGCTCTTAATAGTAAATCCAGCTGTAGCCCTATCTTTGAACTCTGTAGTTTTTCCACTTAACATACATTTTTATTGGCATTGTGCTAGTAACAATACTAAGCCTTTCATGTGGGTTGCTGGAACTGTATTATACAATTTAGGAGGTGGTAGTCTCATTTTGCAGAAGAAAACAGTCCCAGAAAGGTTAAATGATCTGCTCCAAGTTGAACAGAAAATGCGTGATCTGAATTCAAATCTAGACAGCCCCACTTAGAATCCTGCAATGTACCTGACGCTGGGGCCTCCCAGGCCCTCTTGAAATACATGATGTACTTGTTAATCAGGGAAAAATATATGACTTGTCAGTAAAGAAAACTTGTACTTAAATGAAGGTTAGGGTTCTTTGCATTGTGGAGCCTAGTTTTTTAAGTTAAATTGAGAAATGTCTTAGATTTCTTTTGAATCAAGTCGTACTTGGTGAATCTTCTGTCCGGATTTTTGAAGTGAGAGGTTTGACCAAAGCACAGTATGTCTCTGAAAGAGGACTTACAGCAGTTGTGAATGCCTTTTAAAACTAACGTTCACATTTTAAAATGTACATGGTTACAGGATTCAGACGTATGAAATTTATGTATGGAGTTTTCCATTTTTAATATTTGGTTAAACAAAATACATCTTTTGTAAACAAACCCAGCACAAGGCCAACAAAAAGGAATAAAAGCAAGAAAAAACAAAAAGCCTAGGGTTGCCCCTTACTGGGCATCAGGGTCAGGCCTGCCCACTTCCTTAAAGGAAGTGGGGCTTTCTGCCCTTGGGCATCAGCATAGGTCCCTGTTCCTAAGCACCAGAATTGGATATGAACAGAGGAACCAGCCCTGAAATGGTTAAGCATCTTTGCATATCCCATTGGCTTATGGCCTGCAAGTGCAGGAGGACTCCTTTGAAGTGCTGTCTGCACGGCCCAAGCAGACTGGTGGTGAGTTCTCTCCTCCTCCTCCTCCCAGGAAATGGCTTACATCACTGACAGTGCCAATGGACCCAAGGTCCTGCTTGTGACAGTCAGCAAGGTTGGCTGTAACTTCTGGCTGGTGGTGGTTGGAATGTCATTGTGCAGGGGTGACGAGCTCCCTGTGGTGCCAAGCAGGTCTGGTGTAGAAAATGGTGCAGAAGAGACTGTGGCCACTTGCTGAGAGGGTGAAACGCAGTAGCTGCTTGGTGGCCTCTGTTACTCAGCGTTAAAAAACTGGCCTTGTGGGATTGAAGATACATGTGCAGAAAAAGTGCTGGTGTAAACATGCACTCCAGTCAATGGGGAGAAAGCCTCAGCTTCGTCCCATTAAGCTTGCTCAGGCTGGACATGCAAGCCCCAGGCTGGCTCTGCTGCTGGAGAAGAGTCTGGCCAGGGGGCAGCTCTCACCTGCCAAGACCACTGATCTGTGACGGACTGAACAGGCCACCTCTGCCTGCCCCCTGCCTTGAGACCACCACAGCCCCTTTGGTGACAGGCGGTGTAGTCTTACACTTCTCCTTCTATTTTCCAAAGTTACCAGGAGAAAAGTGGCCTATAGCTATTTAAAGAGGTAGGGGGGGGTCAATTCTCAGTTGATCTGTAAAGGAGACTCCAGAGAGATGACAAACCTAGGTCCTAAGCAGAATGCACGTATCTACCCAACGTGAGGGTTCTGCTGCTGGTCACCAGAGTGACTCCAAGCCCAAGACTTCTACTACTTTGAGCTGCTCCCAATCTCTGAGGGCTTAGCTTCATAATACTTCCCTTGCCCAATGCTGTCTCAAACTAGTAGAACTTGATGGTGAAGGCAGTCTTATTTTTTTCTGATTTTGCCGGAGTGGGTCAGCTGGGAAAACTGCCCTTTGGCCTGTTTTGTGTCCCCAAAACTCCTAACCAGTGCAGTGAAGTGGCAGGGACGAAGCTGGAGTGAGGCAGACAGGCTGTCCGTGCCTGTCCCCAGCCTGGCTTTGGCCACATCCTCTTAGGTATCTAGCTCACCCTGTCATGTTAGAATGTTGCAGGATTCAACCACCCGGCATGGAATATTAGAGAACTTTTCATTATCAAACTTCAAGGATGGCCATAAACCACTCTTAAAAACGGGGTCAGGGTGGCATTGAGGGCCGGAGATAGCATGCTGTGCGGCTGCTGCAGCTCTGGAGATGGTTTCCTGAGAGGCCTTTCTGCTCTGAGGCCTTCAAGCCAGTCCCATGGGCTTTGTCTGGACTGTGTTCAGACTCACCGGCTGCCAGGGAAGGGCACGGGGAGGCAGCGTCCCCTGGGGGTCAGAGCAGCAGTGAACTCCAGCAGAGCCTCTGCCAAGCCCTCACAGAAACTGGGAGAGGCAGCTGAGACCCACCTTCCTTTCTCCTCTCTAAAATAAAACCGAGGTGTCCACAGCTCGCCCTAAGCACACAGAGCTCCCGCTTTCCTTCTCCAGGAGCAAGTAACGCTGGTTGGTTCTTCTAACAGTCCACAAGTCTGTCCTATTGCACTGTCAAATCGGAGGGGGAAGAAAACCCGATGAGATGTTTGGGGAAGTGGCAAGGGCAGACCCATGGTAGAGGCCGCAGCACAGCACGGAGATTTCAGGGGGCAGAGGTGGCGGGAGGCTGGTTGGGGCTGCATCACACGTCAGCCCTCCAACTCTGATGGGCCTCCACCTCTTCTGGTACCACCAGCAGGAGTTCACAGTTCTTTCCTCGCAAATGATGTTTTAGAAATTTCCTACAGGAAAAAAAGGGTACATCAAAGAGAAAATGAAATGCTAGTAAAACTGCAAATGCCAGTCGGGGCCACATGTTCACTGCCAGGCAGTAACCTTGTTATTTATACCCTTGGCAGTCCTGACACAGTCTAGTTGTCTTGTTCTTGGAGCACTCCACGTTTGGTTACCTCTCAATCTTTCCAGTTAAATTTCCAGTCTGAACTTTTGCTCATCCTCATATATTACTGCCAACAGTAGCCAGTTCTGTGAGGAAGAGAGCCCCAAGTATTCTTAAGAACTTCTAATTGTAAAAAAAAAAAAGAAAAGAAAAGGTTCCTTCTTTGGTCCTAAGAAAATTTAGCCCTCTGTGGCCCAAATGTCTGTCTTCCTTTCTCTGAACTAACAACTATACTATCACAACTGTCTAAGTTGGAGAATGTTACAAGGGCAGTCCCACCAAACCAGAAAGCCAGCATCCAAGGTAACGGCACTTCTCTATCAGGGGACTTGACATCCTCTGGGGCCATGGAAGATTCAGGTCTTTTCAATCTAAGACCCTACGATTCTAAGTAACAACAGGGAGAGGATCTGCAGAGCTAGGAATTTCACACTTGCCTTGTCAAATACCCAAAGGTAAGTTCAACTTGCCACTACACCAGCCACGCAGGTACCTGAGCTCACTCTTGCCTCCGATCCATTCGGGCATCTTCAGTTTGGAGTCGAGATTGTAGTAGGCACCTCCCACCTCTCGAACACAGATCCAGTGCTGCCTTTTGAGTGGCAGCTTCAGGGGACCCCAGCAGAGGCTGGAGGGCAGGTTCATAATGAAGCCCATAACGTTTGTGAGAGCAATGGCGCCAACATCCCTGCAGAACAGAAACAGAGTCAGGCTCCACGGTGTCAGCCAGCGCCCCAGGACTCCCTGGCTGTAACCGCACCACTGGCTTCCTTTCCAGCTGAGTGTCAGATCCCTTCAAGTCAAGCCTGGTTTGATTACCTGCGCTTGTCCCACCAAACAGCTTCATAGCCTTTGGTCTGAAGTGCTGCCATAATGACGTTCACATCGTAGTTCCCATTTCCCAGCATGCTCTTCTTGTGGGGGGTCACCATGGTGTTTGGCGATAACCTGCAAATGCGACAGGAGGGAAGCTGAGATTGGCTGGCCAGCCCAAGCCCTCCTGGCCCCACACTGGCAGGGACAGAAAACACTTTACACCACTGCCCCTGGAAGCCTGTTGCCGTCCAC
The DNA here is from genome assembly GCA_006410935.1 of Redunca redunca. NCBI lineage: Eukaryota > Metazoa > Chordata > Mammalia > Artiodactyla > Bovidae > Redunca > Redunca redunca. The sequence continues at coordinate 6,150 of SJYQ01031038.1, forward strand.
TCAAGTTAATGTAACCAGTTTTTTACTCAAGTATTTTGTAGTCTGGGCTTCTGCTGTCTAGGGATTTATCTTTCTTTTGATGCAAAATGATAATTCAGCAGTGGTGGCGCCTATCTGCCTGCCACTTAGAAAGTGTGTCTATAGTGAATTCAATGGATATAAAGAAAAATCTCTCATTTATGAAATCCCCAGACTTCCCTTTTCTGAAATCTTCTTTGCTGATCTTCCTGCTTTGATACAGCCTTTTTTTTTTAACATTAGAAAATAGTATTTGATATTTTGATTTGCATGGGTAATATCTGTCATTAGTTTTATTTTTTACAATTTAAATGCTTTCTATTTAAGGTCTGCATATTTGGTAATTATTAATTATTACATAATCAAAGGCCAACACACAGGTAACATCAATGTATGAACTGGGGCCACAGGGAAAGTGATTAAAAACAGTATTAAACTGAAATGCATGAACCACCTAAAGTATTCCAAATATACACGTGTGTGAAATACTGGAATTTGAAAGAAAATAAACCAACTGAAAAATACTTTCGCCACCAGACAAGAAAAACTCAACTGCAGTCTGGTTCGCCCACTAGCTTTAAGTCATCTTTGAGTCAGGCCTCTTTAGCCACTCCTCTATCTTCAGATAAGGTCAGTTCTGGAGGCATTTCTGACCTTATTAATTTGCTTTCGCTGGCTGCGCAGGCCAGGACCTGCAGAAAGGCGGGGCAGCACACATCTCACCCCAAGGAGACGTCATGAGTCCCTGAGGAATACAGGTGGACAGTGGCTATCTAGAAGGCTGCTAACTGCCATCTCCAGAAGAGAATCAGATATTGCAGTCAACTCTAAAAACTTAAGAGATCTTAGACTCTACACACAGCAACCATACCGGTATTTTTCCAACATACTCTTGCTGCTGCTTAAACCCTCCAAGGCTCCCAAAGCACTTAAATATGATCTAAATGACACTGGCAGGTCTGTAAGACCCTTAGGATTCTGCGGACCTCATCACTACCTCCCAGCACAGAGACCTTCTGGCTACTGCCTGGACACACAAGCTCCCTCTCTCTTCCGGGCCTCTGCACTCACTGTCTCCGACGTCTGGAATGCTCTTCCCCTACATCTCCACTCGGCCTGCTCCTCCTCATGTGGGTCTCAAGCACCACTGCCCTAGAGACCTTTTCTCACCAGCCAACCTTAACTTTCTCCCAGTCATTTCCTCTTACATCCACCTGCTCCAACTTAATTACAGCCCAGGTTACTACTGGACATGTTTTCTGACTTGCCTGTGGGCTAATAAGAGGAAAGGCCAGCCAAGTCCCTTGGCTTGGGTCTAAAATGTAGCTTGATAGGATAAAGGCTCTCAGTGCATTCTTGGGCACTTAGATTAAATGAGAAAGCCTATGGAAGAAAGCCTATCCCAAGATATATCAAGTTGCTTTCTTTCACCAACTTTTCAACAGCATCTCAAGCCCTTCAGTGAAGTCTCCAGCCAGTAGATGCATGAAGGTTCCAGTAGAGAAACTGCCAAGTCTTCGGCCTCTTTTGCCACCTAACTCACTACCAGGCTTGACCCTTAGTGCCGTCCCCTCAGTGTGTTCCCAAGGATCACAGAAGGTGCTCAGTACAGTAGCTGAATGAATCACGGAAACAGGTTTCCTGCAGGACTCCTTGAAGCCCCCAAAATGCCAATATTTACCTTGAGTCTCCAGGAGACAGCGGTTGGGGGTGGGGTTTGGGGAGGCGGGGTAGTAAAAGGTTTCAGTTCCCAAACATCCTTGACTGCAGTTTTTTGAAGCGCATCTTTGAGGACTAGAGTTTCCAAGGGCGTCTTCCCCTTGTCCTCCATCTTCTATCTCAGATTCAAACCCTTGCCTGTCTATTCCTACTCTCTCCCCCTAACTGGAGGCCCCTTATCTCACACCTGGATATTTTGAAACAGGTTCCTAAATTGACCTCCGTGCTTCCAAAGACTCCTTCCACCTACTCAGCCTGTATGTTCCTGCCACATTCACCAAAGTGTCATTTCAATTGCTTACATAAGAGCTGCTGATGGAGCCAGCTGCCTCGTTGGCCAACTCCAGCCCTCGCAGCCTACTTGATGTGCTGTTTCCCTTTCACTGGGCTTAGTGTACTTCAGGTACCATGACCGTGTGGCCTCTCTTCTTTAGCCTAGTCTTTGTTCCAAGCTAAATCCTAAAGCTTTTTCAAGTTCCACCTAACACCCAACCTTTTCCATGAAACCCTTCTTGACTCCAATGTAGTAGGAAAAAAGAGAGCAATCTAAGGACCACACATATTTGAGTTCACATCCAAGCAGCATCAGTATCAATTTTGAGATTTACTCTCCACGCTTGTTCGCTTACCTGTAAACATGGGAACTATTCCTATCTTATAGGACCATTGAAGAATTCAGTTATTTCACACTTGTCCAATGAAATAGCCGGTGGAGGAGTGGCTAAATAAATGCCCGAAGTGAAGAGGTGACTGCATCTCTCATAGATGGGCACTAGCAACTGAATAACCATGTGTTTGCCAAACCAATCAATACAGGAAAGGCCAAGAATGGTTTCCATCTCAATCCTAGAGGAGAGGTCATTTGAGTAAGTGGAATCCAGGGACTTCCCTGGTGGTCCAGTGGTTCAGACTCTGTGCTTCCTGTGCAGGAGCATGGATTCAACCCCTGGTTGGGAAACTAAGCTGTCACAGGCTGGGTGCAGCCAAAAAAAAAAAAAAAGATAAAAAATTTTTTGAAGAAGTGGGATCTATCCATTGTGCCCATTAAACCAGTACTTGTTTTTACTTTAACAATAATCAGGTGCCCACTGTGTTAGCTACTTTTAAGAGATTTATCACGTAATCCTTCCAACAATCTTGAGATTAACCCCACAGTGTGAACAAGGAAGCTGAGGTACAGAGGTCAGGGTGGCTTGTACAGTCATATACAGCTAGTAAGTAGCAGAGCTAGGAATCCACCTCTAAACCTAAAGCTACACTCAACAGTCTCCTGGGTACCTCAGCACAGCTCCCGCCGAATCCCATGGGAACTCTACTCTGTCTCAGTGGAATGTTTTCTTGAGATTCCGCAGCGAACTCCTGTTACAGACTGTCTTAACATTCCATAGAGATTCTGAACTATACACTAGCCTCTCATTTTTGTCACCAAGGCAGACCTAAGAGCCGTGAGACGTGAAGTCATCCACAAGTGAGAAGATGGGTTCTAGTTTTCCCCTGATGTCTGCATCCTCAGTTAAGTCTATGGTCCTCTCTTGTGGTTACCACTGCGTTTGTCTAAGGTGATGTTTCAGGTTTCAATGAAAAGGAGATGTGGAAACATTTCATCAAGATTCCTTTTCTCTCAGTTGTTTCCTTTTTATCAGTTCTGAAGAGGTGTGACCTTAGAAAATATGGCTTGGGACCTCCTAACGTGTTTTTAAATTTTTAAATACACAAAGCAGAGATTACAGGGCCAGGCACACCAAAGCATTCTGTAGGTGGTGGCAATGAGGAGGAGTCTGCCTGGCCCTCGGATAAGAAAATTTAAATCTCTAGAGGTTAACACTCAACAACACGTTTTCTCAGTTTACAACCAGCATACCTTTAATGTGGCTCCTCCCTTTAAATGTGTGCTCAGGGACTTTTTAATGGGGGTAGAAGGGCTTCTCTGTGGTAGAGGATGTTCACCAGTATCTATAATCCCTTATAGTTTGATCTTTTCTCCAATTTCAGCTGTTCATCCTTTCCAACAACCTCTCTGCTATTACTACAATCATAACCACTATCTTCAAATCCTAGACTGAGCCTGTCACACCTGTCTCTTCCCGGTTCCTGTGTTGCTGTCATTAGCTTAGTCCTCTCCAAATCCCTATTCATTTCCATTTCTACCATGAGTCATCTCACACCCACAACTGCACTGAAACTCCACCCTGCTTTTGTATTTCTTCTACCTGGCTAGAATTCAACTACAAGGATGAACTTCCTCTCAACAAATGGCATTAATCAAAAACTTTCCCCCATTTCTACCATATATCAACATCTTCAAAACAGCACAGAACTTTAGATCTGGGAATGTAAACTTATCTAGGGAACATTACTGTCAACATTACTCTTTTCTGTTAAGATCCAAACAGATGGTCTTTTTCCCTTTAAACTGCTCTAAATTCCAAAGTTCTAATTCACTTAAATCTATTCTAAAGCTGGGTCACTGTACAGTTCTGAGCTGTAATACTTCTCTGTGGCTAAGTCTTCTTCAGCTTGCTTTCTTTACAGTGCTGAGTGGTGCCTGGCACACTGCAGGCAGCTAATAAATGTTTGCTTAAAAAATTCCATCCTCTCTCCCTCACTTTTTCTCCCCGCCTTTTTTCTCCCTCCTCTGATCCCTTTCACACTTCTTTGTTTCTGTGTATTCACACAGAATCTTCCCATATTAAATACTCTGTACAGAATGCCACTTCCTGAGTGGTAGGGTACAAATATTCTCCTGTTTACATGGACATTTACATCATGCTGACAGGTAACTGGAGAATGCAGTGCAACTTGCTAAAGCTTCAAAAGCCAGGAACAGAACTTTGGTTCCATGTGAGTTTAGCAAATATTTAGCATTCTTTCAATCAGGGAAAACAGCTTATAATCACAGTCCACATCTTCAGACCCAGGCCCAACTTCCTAGAAGGGTGAGCGGCTACTGACGATATAATTGCTCTGACACCCCTTCCCGATATTCAGGAAGGAGCAGGGCAGTTAGGAAAGCAGGTCCTCCATTCACAAAGCTTGGGTCCAAATCCTGCGATTAATAGGTCTCTGTTCCCTCATCTGGAAAAATCAGAAGTAACAGGATCTACCTTGTAAGATGGGTGTCAGGAGCGAGTTAACACAAGGAAAGCACTCAGAACAGTGCTCTGCACAGAGTGCTCATCTGTGTTAGTGATTATCATCATGTTGACCTGGGCCAAATTTATCGAAGTGAAAAACTTCTTCTGAATGGACACACAGAATCTTGTACTTGACTTTTGCTAGTTGAGTGAAACTGGGTAAATTGCTTAAGGTGAATTCTGGTTTCCTAGGATCACTCCTAATAAGGTTGTAAGATTGTCAGAGTTCAAAGTACTAAGCACATTCAAGCACTCAGGGTCTTTTCTTTCTCCCTAGTCTTCAATTAGGAAATAATTTGCAAATATTCAATCAGGAGTAGAAGATGTATTAATGGCTGGCCAAATGGAAGCAGTCTAA
>SJYQ01031040.1:0-13069 GCA_006410935.1 Redunca redunca
CAAATAGACTAAGATATATGCACACACATATACCTTAAGGATATGATAAGGGTAGAAGTTGTCATTTTACACTGAGACAGAAAAATCTGTTCAACAAATTCTGATGAAATTATTTAGTAAGCTTCTGGATGAAGCTCAGATGGATCAAACAAAACCTTGTGTACACTAGCACCCAGAGACCCCAGAGAGATGGAAACACTGACCTTGAGTGTTTCAATGTCTCCTCCAGAAGTAAAGGTCAGGAGTGGCCTTCTATGGGGGACGGGCTCTGGCTGTAGCAGACGGGACATACAATGTTTGGTATAAGACCTCTAGGCAGTAATCGTCTTAGCACCACCACAGAGTTGCCAAGCAGATGATCCACAAATGCCAGAACCATTATAACAAAGGAATTATCTCATTGCTAAGAAAATTCGAGGAGCTCTTGTGGAATGCAGAGTCTCAAAACACACCTCAGAGGACATTTAAGACAGTGAACACAGTATATTACACCAGCAGGTCCAAAGCAGAACTGGTTCACAGCAAGGATCCCAATGATTTCAAAGGACTCAGTTTTATAATCCTGGTTACATGACTGGTTACTGGTTAGTAATTTACTTAGTGTTACAACATGCAGGTGTAGGAAGAAATAATAATTACAACTTGCAGGTGCAGGCACTATCATTAGTGTAACTGAGACAACTAGAATTTTACTTCCAGTCTTTGTTTATTGGAAGGGACTGGCAACACCATGGAACTGGCATTGAGGGGGCCTCCCCCCAAAACCTGTGAGGAGGGGGTTTACAAGGAGACCTGGTTTTTCTTTTAATGATGGTGTTCTCCTTCTAGAACAGAGTTCAACCCCAGTTCATGTACTGCCTTAAGGTGGCTGACAGTCTTCAAGATGGAATCCCTTTTGGCCTCCTCCTAGCAGCCATAATATTCACCCCTCTTAATGCTCATCTTATATTTAATGACAGTTATTAGACATAGCTAAGTATTGTACATGGGGAGTATGTAGCTGCAGCAAGGTTGTCAATCTAGAGGTTTCACACTAAGTTATACACTGGAGAATACAAAGGCCCCAAATTAATATTACAATGATTAACAGAATAATCACAAAATGACTTTTCACCAATTATCTCTGATCCAAGTGAACACCAATGACCAAAAAGGAGGATTTATATAGCTTTCATATATATATATGGCTGATACATGGCTGGATAGATCAAGAATATATACACAACAATATATATATATACACAAGATATACACAAGAATATATACACAAGAATATATACACGACATTCAGTTTTAATTATACTACAAATCCCTCCCTTAGCAGCCATAAGTATGTCTAAAGCTATTCAATTTTGAATCACTACTTTTCTCATTTGTATGTTTTATGCGTTTAGGGCTTGGTTTGCCTTTGCATGATCTAGGGGAGCCTTGTTTTGTGAAGTTAGTCAGAGCCTCTACTTTAAACATAACATCTGTGGTCTCTACAGATGGCACAAACAGGGAAGCTGGATAATTATACCATTCAAACACAGATCTTGTTCCCTGTACATGTAAATAAGGCAAATTTATTGGGGTTTGTTGTAAAGATGGCTTAATGCTTGCATAAGCAAAGGCAAATATAAAATGCAGTGGCTGACCCAAGTGACTGGAAGCTGAGGCCATAAATTCAATCTGCACAGACACTGGGTGCCTTCAGGGGCTGTCTATTGGATCCCAGGGTTTTATTTCCATCTGAGCCAATCCAGTGAGCTGAGATATCTAGGTGGTAAGTGACCCCCCAGTATTGTCCACATTGTCCAGAGGACAAATATCCCACATGTTTTCATTCTTTTGGATTTATGGGATGGTCACCAAATCAATATTCCTATTCTTCTTCTTCTTCTTTTTTCCAGCAGATATGCACAAGGGCAATAGGTTGGCCCTCTTCTGGAGTCATCCAGAAATATTTATCCCAAACCTGGTAAAATCATTTAAAATACCTAATGGATTGGCCCCTTTTGTCAGCCACTGAGTTTTTAGTTTTCTATGTTCTAAGTAACTTCTGTAAAGATTGTATTTACCTCAAATGCTACCCCACGGTCTTGATCAATTAGTTAGAGTCCAGACTAAACCAAAAAAGAATTGACAGGTTGTGAGTTACCAAAGAAAGAAATATTTCTCATTGTTGTCTCAAGAATAAACATAGGTAGCTAAAGTCCCCTCTGCACAAGGGAGACACCCACTAAGGAAGTCCATCCACCACCAACAAAAGCATATCCCCAGAAACCCAACAATTAGAAATATTATGAAAGTTCACATATGAGTGGGCCCAGGAAAATAACATATTATCCTGAGTTTGCAGTCCCTGTAGCATTGTCATACCAGTCAAGAACAGCAGAATCATCAATAGAAATTGTATCCTGGATCTGTGGTCATCAATGGAAAATGAGTCTGGTCTTCAGTGGTTCCACCAGATTAGTATGAGTAGTCCAGTGTCCCTTTTCCTCCACTGCTCTCTTGAGTCAAGTATGGTGAATTCAGGGAGTGACACCTGCAACTCTATCTCCAGTGGGAGTACTTAGTACAATTGTGTATGGCCCTTTCCAGGCAGAGGACAACATCTGCTTCTTCCAATCCTTTACCCATACTAAATCTCCTGGACAGTGTGGATGTACAGTAGTGCCTAGAGAAAATGGATTCTTTCCTGAACATAGAAGGTGATGTCATGGATAACCTTCCCCAAATGTTTCAGTTGCTGGGACACCTCCATCATTTCTCTTTGTAATAAATTTCCTTTTACTTCCCAAATAAGTGGTGGAGGCTCCCAAACACTGTCTCATAGGGGAGGAAAGCCATATGACTTGGGGGGTCATTCTGATCCTCATTAAAACTAAAGCAGCATGTCCACTCGGGGAGTGCCAGTTTCTTGCACCCATTTTGCCAAAGTCACCTTGATGGTCTGATTCATTCTCTCAGCCATTCCTGAACTTTGTGGCCTATTCACTGTATGTACTTTCCAGCAAAGAGTTACTGTTTTGCAAACCAATTGGAGTAACTCAGCCAAAAACCTGGGCCCATTATCTGATCCTATACTCAGAGAGAACCCAAACCCAGGAAAAATGTCTCTCAGCATGCATCCAGCCACTTCCTTTGCCTTAGACTTGGTGGGATAAGCTTCCACCCACCCCTTAAAAGAACATACCATTACCAGCAAATATTTGTATCCTCAGCATGACTTAACCTCAGTGGAGTCCACTTCTAGATGTCCAAATGGAGCTATCCCCTTTAATTGTATTTTGGGAGGTGTCGTCTTCTTGGGAGCCAGGTTATTTTTAGAGCAGTTTATGTATCCACGGATGGAGAAAGCAATGGAACCTCACTCCAGTACTCTTGCCTGGAGAATCCCAGGGAAGGTGGAGCCTGGTGGGCTGCCATCTATGAGGTCGCAAAGAGTTGGACACGACTAAAGCGACTTAGCAGCTGCAGCAGCATGCATCCATGGCAGGCATCTGCACAAAAGGCTGTTAGAGTGGTATGACAAAATAGCTGGCTAAAATCTCATAAGTCTGTTTCCTCTAAATGGGTGGACTGATGTAACACCATAACCAGTTGAAATGCCAACCTGGAGGGGACAGAAATTCTCCCATTTGAAAGTTCACCATCCATACACCCTCAGTGCTCCTTGCTTAGTTTATGCCCAGGTTCATTTGTTTGTTTGTTTCCTTATCATAGACTGGGATCACTTGGGCAGTTAGAAGGCTAGATACCACAGGCCTATTCGGTTCCTACATTGTACTGGGTAGCACCTTACTTTACTGTTAGATTTGCCAGATATGTGTTCACCCTCTGGCGCCTACATGTTATCTGTTTCCAACAGTAGCAGAATTTCTCCTTTAATTTTTATCTCCTTGATAGTCACAGTTAATTACCCCCTTTCCTTATTTTGGCCTCAAGTACATGTAACGTAGGGAAGGCATAACATGGGTCAGTATATTTATTTACCTTTTTACCTTTAGTCAAATTTAGGACATGTATAAAGTGCTCGTGAAGTAATGCTCAAAATTTTCCAAGCCAGGCTTCAACAATATGTGAATCATGAACTTCCAGATGTTCAAATTGGTTTTAGAAAAGGCAGAGGAACCAGAGATCAAATTGCCAACGTGCACTGGATCATCGAAAAAGCAAGAGAGTTCCAGAAAAACATATATTTCTGCTTTATTGACTATGCCAAAGCCTTTGACTGTGTGGACCACAATAAACTGGAAAATTTTGAAAGAGATGGGAATACTAGACCACCTGACCTGCCTCTTGAGAAACCTATATGCAGGTCAAGAAGCAACAGTTAGAACTGGACATGGAACAACAGACTGGTTCTAAATAGGAAAAGGCGTACATCATGGCTGTATATTGTCACCCTGCTTATTTAACTTATATGCAGAGTACATCGTGAGAAACACTGGGCTGGAAGAAGCACAAGCTGGAATCAAGATTGCTTACAAAAATATCAATAACCTCAGATATGCAGATGACACCACCCTTATGGCAGAAAGTGAAGAGGAATTAAAAAGCCTCTTGATGAAAGTGAAAGAGGAGAGTGAAAAAGTTGGCTTAAAGCTCAATATTCAGAAAACTAAGATCATGGAATCTGATCCCTTCACTTCATGGGAAATAGATGGGGAAACAGTGGAAACAGTGTCAGACTTTATTTTGGGGGCTCCAAAGTCACTGCAGATGGTGACTGCAGCCATGAAATTAAAAGATAGTCCTTGGAAGGAAAGTTATGACCAACCTAGACCATATATTAAAAAGCAGAAACATTACTTTGCCAACAAAGATCAGTCTAGTCAAGGCTTTGGTTTTTCCAGTGGTCATGTATGGATGTGAGAGTTGGAGTGTGAAGAAAGCTGAGCACTGAAGAATTGATGCTTTTGAACTGTGGTGTTGGAGAAGACTCTTGAGAGTTCCTTGGACTGCAAGGAGATCCAACCAGTCCATCCTAAAGAAGATCAGTCCTGCATGTTCATTGGAAGGTCTGATATTGAAGCTGAAACTCCAATACGTTGGTCACCTCATGCAAAGAGTTGACTTATTGGAAAAGACCTTGATTCTGGGAGGGATTGGAGGCAGGAGGAGATAGGGGCAACAGACGATGAGATGGCTGGATGGCATCACCGAGTCAACGGACATGAATTTGGGTAAACTCTGGTAGTTGCTAATGTACAGGGAGGCCTGGCATGCTGCATTTCGTGGGTCACAAAGAGTCGGATGTGACTGAGCAACTGAACTGAACTGATCTGAACTCATAAAGTGCCCACAGCTCTACTACTTGAGCTGACCAATGTGTGGAGAGTCGTCCTGCCTCGACTAATATATCTTTAGTGGATACAGTGTATCCAGTTTTCCTTTGTCCCTATTCCAGCAGCCGGTCCCATCTGTGTAGTAAGTCTCACCTGGATGTTTCTGAAGTCCAGTCGGTTAGAAAAGACTTCCTCTAGCATCTCCTTATGCTCATGGTTGGAGAGTCTTGGCTTAACAGCAAATAAGTTGCTGGATCTGGAGCCTGACAGGCTTCCCCTCTTATTCATGGATTTTCACATAAAATACCTTGCTAATGTAACATCCAAGAAGCGGAAAGCCATTTTGTCCCAGGACCAGTTAGGACAGTGATGGTGGCATGGGGCCCTTTTTATTTTAATAGCCTGTCCTATAGTCAGTTTGTCAACCTCTCTTATTAAAATGGTGACAGCTGCCACTGCTCTCAGACTTAGGGGTAATCCAAAGGCTATGGGATCCTATCTCTTGGATAAATAAGCCACAGGTCTCTGCCATGAGCCTTTTTGTGTGTGTGTCAGGACTCCTAGTGCTATTTGTTCTTTCTCATGGATGTACAGAGTGAAAGGTTTGGTTAAATCAGAGAGGCCCTCTAGTGCAGAGGCCTCTGCTACAGCTCTCTTTAAGTGTTCAAAGGCATGATTTTGCTCAGGCCTTCAAGTTAGTCATTCCCAGAGCCAGTCGTGGTGGCTTCTTTTTGTGAAGAGGATACTTGAGCTCTCAGTTTAGTCAATTATCTTCCCAATAATGGGAATGGACATTCAGGAATATATAAGAATGTCCACCATGTGCCCGCCACCCCCACATTTGGTATAGTCTTGAACTACAGAAAGCCTGCTGCACCTTTCCTCTTATTTTCCCAGTGATAGTGATATATTTATTAGTCAAGGGTCCACCTAAGTTGTTATTACCAAAAGTTTGGTTCCTATATACACCATAAAGTCTATAGAGTGATCCCCCACTTCTAATGTTACCATAGGCTCCTGAGGACATTGTTAGCTGGAGCCTTGGGCAGTTATAGTCCATCCAGCCATTCCAATCAGGGTATCTGTAGGCTTGGGAGACACTGTCTTAGTCTTGTTTAAGGAACATTCATTCTTCCAACATCTGAACCCACAGCCCATTGGTTCTGCTGGAGGGGGATATGAGCATCTGATTTCCTACAGCTTCCTCAGGGTGGAGCACCTGGCTGCTTATTGGGATCTGGGTGGCCCAGCATGGCTTCCAGGAGGGCTAATTTTTGACAGGACCTTCTATCACTCTCCTTTTGTTTTTTCTCAGCCTTTTTTTTTTTTTTTTTTTTATTGCTTCCTGGCCTCTATTGACAAAAGCCTTGTCAGAGATTACTATCATCTAGATGCTCATAAAAGCCAAGAATCCCTCAATCTTTTGGAGTTTGCTTTTAATATCTGGATATAAATGGGCCACAAAGCAGCATTTATGAATCTTTGGTTTTTCAGGGGTCTCTGGATCAAAGGGTGTGTATTGTCGAACCTCATGTAGTCTCTCATAAAACTCTGTGGGAGTCTTATATGTCTTTTGGATCATAGAAACAGTCTCAGCCATGTTAGTAGTCTTGTGAGCGAGGCCCCCTCTTGAGGTCTTATATAATGTCTGTCTTATACCACTCCAGGATTGCTTATTTAGGTCAGTATTGAAGTCCCAGTCTGGTCTTGTGTCAGAGGTGGCTTCTTGGGCCCCACTTTCAGGGTCCAATTTCTCTTTCAGGTCAAGGCCCTCTAGTGCATTTTCTAGGAGCCATTTACATGCCTCTGTGAGGATTGGTGTCTTTCTTCCATAGGGTGAGGAAAATTTGGGCAATGTCATCCCACACCAGTTGATGGGTCTTGAAAATAGTCTCCATTAGATGAATCATACCCTATGTCTTCCCAGAATATGGAGAGGGTGTGTCTTTGCCAGTTCAGTATATCCATGGTACAGAATGATTGATAGTAAGAGCAGTGGGACCAGAATGGATGTACCCATCTAGTCCCACCTCTGGTGCTGCTTGGACTTCCCTAAGAGGCATTTGCAAAACCTTTCTCTCTTGAGATGCCTTTGTAGCCACCTCTGAACACTTGGTTCTCCCTTTTCTCTTTCTTCTAAACTAGGGAGGGGTGGGTATAATGTTGGTACAGTAGCTCAACACACTTGGAAGTGCAGTAGGAGGGAGAGAAACCTCCTCCACTGGGGGAGGTGGAGTTGGAAAGTCTTCCTCCTCTCTTGCCCTTTCCTGTTGTTCTGAGGGTCCCTTTCATGTTCCCCAGTATGAAGAGAGACAGGTGGAACTTCCTCTTCCTCTGGATCATAATATATCTCCTTTAATTTTTCTAACTTGGATTTTGCCTGTGCCAACAAAATTTTTCTTTCTCCTTTTCTATGATCACACACTTGGGTCCAAGGGAGTGGATTTTGCACAATTAGTAGCCATGAGTCAATGTACAGGACGGTCTGGATGGCCTGGCTGCCTGGTTACTACAGAGTATACAGTCCAAAATGTGTACAGTTCTAGGGTCCCCTCTGAGGACCATCCCAACCCACAAGGGATGTCCAGTCTATCTCACAAAAGTGTCTAAGCTTGTTTGGGGTTAACTGTATACCATAGTTTCCTCCAAAGCCCTTTTTGAAGTTTTTAATCCTGCATTCAAGAAAGGTTGACTTCAATTCTCTGCTAGCCATCCTACTTTTCAATTTCCTTCTATCACTTATGGCAAGTCAAATTTCTATTTTGTCAGTCTCTGCCAGGGTCTTTTACTCCAACCACTGACAATGTCTCCACTCAAAGAAGCACAACAACTGCCACTTTACCTTGGCTATGACCAGGATGAAAAGGGTCTTAGCTGCTAAGTCTTTCAGTGGTAATATCTCTCATATTTCTCTGTCAGCAGCCAGCCAAATCCAATCATTTAAGGCTTCCATGTACTTCTCCTTGCCCATGGCTGATCCTGGCAAGATCCAAGTCTGTCTTATCATGGGTTGGTGCAAACAAACATGCATCCAGAGTCACAGAGTTCCCAGACCAGCCCTAAACAATATTCAGGAGGTCTTTGAATCCCTAAAGAGAACAGGAGGATGTTATGGAAAAGTGGACAACCCCTTGGAAACCACAAAATATGTTGACAAACAACCAGCAGAGATTCAGTTAACAGAGTTTTACTTACTTCAGTATACAATCCCCCACCAAGACAAAGAGGACACAGCAGCTGGAGACTTATCTGGCCCCAAGTGGTTATCAGGCCCATTCTTCCATTATTACAGTTAAACCTATCTGCACACTTCCCTTCTGTCATCTAGTCTTGTGAAGTCTACCTGGAAGGACAAGTCACTAAAACAAGAGCCAATTTAGGGGAGGAGATGCCTTCCCCTTCTGGAGGCTCTCATCATAGTGAGCTGAAGGTGAAGGCTCAATGACCCTGTTTCTTTGAGGGCTTTCTGGCCGATGCATCAGAAATGTTGTGGAATCTGGAATCACAAAACACACCTCAGAGGACACTCGAGACAGTGGAATACAGTTTATTATGCCAGCAGATCCAAGGGGAATTGGTTCCCAACAAGGACTCCGATGATTTCATAGGACTTAGTTTTATAAGCCCCGTTATGTGAGTGGTTCAGTTCAGTTCAGTCACTGAGTTGTGTTTGACTCTTTGTGACCCCGTGGACTGAAGCATGCCAGGCTTCCCTGTCCATGTGACTGGTCACATGTTAGCAATTTCCTTAGTTTTACGAAGTGTGAGTGCAGGAAGAATTAGCAATTATAACATGCAGGTGCAGGCACAATCGTTAATCTAACCTGAGACAACCTAATATTTACTTCCAATCATTGTCTGCCATCTGTGAGGACAAGGTTCCCAAAGAGACATGGCTTTTCCTGAATAATGGTGTCCTCATTCCAGAACAGGATCCAGGCCCAGTTAACATCCTGACTTAAGATTTCTGACAGTCTTCATGATAGAATCCCTCTTGCCCTCCTGCCAGTGGCCCCAAAGGACACATAACAGAGTTACCAACCTGAGGACCTGGCAAAGGTACTGAGAAACTCTCAGGGCATTTGACTCTGAAGCATAGTAGGGTTTAATTACAGAATTTCCACAGGACTAGGGAAACAGACTCTTGGATGGCACAAACAAAAATAGGACCCAGGAGAAAGGAGCAGTGTCCCCAAAAGAGACTGAGTCAAACTTGCCTATGAATGTCCAGGCATCTCAAGTGGAGGCATGGGTTGACAGTGACCTGCTGTGGGCTCAGGGGCACTGAATACAATAGTGCATGTATAAGTCCTCTTGAAGGTAGGCACCATTTTTGTCATTGCCACTACTGTAACTTGGCCTCAGTCCAAACAACAAGGAAGGAACAGAGCCCTGCCCGTCAACAGAAAATTGGATTCAAGATTTACTGAGCATAGCCCTGACCATAAGAATAAGCAAGACCTAGATTCCCCCATAGTCAGTCTCTCTCATCAGGACCTTTTACAAACCCCTTATCCTCATCCATCAGAGAGCAGGCAGAATAAAAAGTCACAATCACAGGAAACTAAACAAAGAAATCACGTGGATCACAGCCTCGTCTAACTCAAAGAAGCAATGATCCATGCTATATAGGACAACCTAAGATACGCAGATCATGGTGGGTAATTCTGACAAAACGTGGTCCAGTGAAGGAGGGAAAGGCAAACCACTTCAGTATTCTTTCCCTGAAAGCTCCATTAATGGTTTGAAATGGAATAAAATATATAACACTGAAAGATGAACACCCCAACTCTGTAAGTGCACAATACGTTACTAGAGAAGAGTGGAGAAATTAGTCCAGAAAAAATGAAAAGATGGGGACAAAGCAAAAACAACACCCAGATGTGGATGTGACTGGTGATACAAGTAAAGTCTGGTGCTGTAGATAATAATACTGCATAGGAAACTGGAATGTTAGGTCTCTGGAGCAAAGTAAATTGGAAGTGGTCAAACAGGAGACAAAACTGAATATCAACATTTTAGGAAACAGTAAAGTAAAATGGACCAGAATGGACAAGTTTATTTCAGATGTAGTAGATCTATTACTGTGGCAAAGAATCCCTTAGAAGAAATGGAGTAGCCCAGAGAGTCAATAAAGAAATCTGAAATGTGGTGCTTGAATGCAANAGATTAGATTTGATAGACAGAGTGCCTGAAAACCTACAGATGGACGTTTTGTAATATTACACAGGAGAAAGTGATTAAGACCATCCTCAAGATAAAAAATGCCAAAAGATAAAATGATTTTCTGAGGAGGCCTAACAAATAGCTGAGAAAAGAAGAGAAGCTAAACAAAAGGGATAAATGAAAGACATACCCACCTGAATTCAGAGTTCCAAAGAAGAGTGAGGAGAATAAGAACATCTTCCTTGGTGATCATTGCAAATAAATAGAGGGGAAAAAATAGAATGGGGAAGACTGAGATCTCTTCAAGAAAATTAGAGATCCCAAGGGAACATTTCAAGCAAAGATGGGCACAATAAAGGACAGAAACAGTATGGACCTAACTGAAGCACCAGATATTAAGAGGTGGCAAAAATACACAGAAGTGGACAGAAAAGATCATAATGACTCAGATAACCATGAGGGTGTGGTCACACACCTAAATTGAGACATCCTGGAATACAAAGTTAAGAGGGCCTTAGGAAGCATCACTGCAAACAAAGCTAGTCGAAGTGATGGGATTCAGTTGAACTACTTCAAATCTTAAAAGATACTACTGTTAAAGTGCTGCATTCAATATGCCAGCAAATTTTGAAAGCTCAGCAGTGGCCACAGGACAGGAAATAGCCAGTTTTTCATTCCAGTCTTAATGAAAGCAATGCCAAAGAACGTTCACACTAATGAAAATTTGAATCATCATACTCACTAGCAAAGTAATCCTCAAAATTCTCCAAGTGAGGCTCCAACAGTATATGAACTGAGATCTTCCATATGTTCAAACTGTATTTAGAAAAAGCAAAAGAACCAAAGTTTGCATTGCTAACATCCAGTGGATCGTGCAAAAATCAAGAACTTCCAGGAAAAACATATACTTCTATTTTATTGACTATGCCAAATACTTTTACTGTATGGACCATAAGTGACTGCCAAAAGTTTTTCAGGTGATAGGAAAATCATACCACCTTACCTGTCACCTGAGAAATCTGTATGCAAGTCAAGAAGCAACGGTTAGAATCAGACATAAAACAATGTATTGGTTCCATACTGAGAAGGGAGTATGTCAAGGCTGTATATTGTCAATCTGCTTATTAGGCCATCATGTTACATGTCAGGCTGAATAAAGCACAAGCTGCAATCAAGATAGCCAGGAGAAATCTCAGACATGTAGATGAAACGACTTTTATGGTAGAAAGTGAAAAGGAACTAAAGAGCCCCTTGATGAAACTGAAAGAATAGAGTTGAAAACCTGGCTTAAATCTCAACATTCATCATGGTCTCTGGTCCCATCACTTTGTGGCAAATAGCTGGAGAAGCAATGAGAACAATGACAGATTTTATTTCCCTGGGCTCTAAAATCACTGCAGATGATGACCTCAGCCATGAAATTAAAAAGATGCTTGTTTCTTGGCTGAAAATCAGTGACCAGCCTACACAGCATATTAAAAAGCAGAACTATTAATTTGCTAACAAAAGTCCATCTAGTCAAAGCTATGGGTATTCCAGTAGTCATGTATGAAAGTGAGAGCTGAACCATAAAAAACCTGAGTGCTGAAGAATTGATGCTTTTGAGCTATGGTGTTGGAAAAGACTTTTGAGGGTCCCTTGGGCTGCAGGGAGATCCATCCAGTCTATTGTAAAGAAATGGTTCTGAACATTCTTTGGAAGGATTGATGATGAAGCTGAAGCTCCAATAATCTGGTGAACTGATGCAATGGCCTGACTCATTGGAAAAGACCCTTTTGTTGGAAAAAAAAAAATGAGGGTAGGAGGAAAAGGGTATGGTGGAGGATGAGATAATTGTATGGCATCACTGACTCGATGGACCTGAGTTTGAGGAAGTGTTGGGAGTTAGTATGGACAGAGAAGTCTGGTGTACTACAGTCCACAGAGTCACAAAGAATCAGACATGACTGAGAGACTAAACTGAACTGAACTGAGGGGTGAAGTAATTATCTATGCAATCAGAATGGCCTAGTATGGGGAGTCAGAACTCAGAGTGAAGGGATAAGATCCATGAAAGCGGGGAGGGAGTTGTGTTGCATTAGATGTCAGAATTTGAGCAGGGGTAACAGGATATCCATAATAGGGCTTAAAATGTGCAAAGTGCAATTAAGAGACATTCACAGAGAAGAGAAACTTACCACAAGAAGTTAGTTTATTTAGGACGATATTAAATAGGAGGGCAGCCAGTCATTCAGAGTAAAAGCCTAAGTCCAGATAGCAGGAAATATACAAGTAAAAGTCACTTTTGTGTAGAAAGTCAGAAGCCAAGGAAGGGAAGATGGGCATCCACACATGGGGGTGGGACAGCCCTGTTTAGCAATTAAAGGCTGAGTAGAACAAGGATAGTATCTGCACATTGGGATGTCCCAGTAGTAGCATCCAAGCCCAAGCAAGGTAATGGGACATGTTTTTAAATGGTTTGTCTGGAGTGGGTGTCAGAGTCTGAACCTGTTGAGAAAAGCATTCATGTGTGTTGCCAACAATCCAGCATTTTGTGATATTAGACCATGAGCTATATAGGTAGAATGCAGACACACACACATTACACAAGCTTGTACACATACACATTCCAAACTCTGTCTAATGAG
>SJYQ01031043.1:0-12320 GCA_006410935.1 Redunca redunca
TTACAGAAGAAAGAGACCTCCGCCCCAATTCCCAAAAAGTATCTTGAATATGAAGTCTCTCAGGGGGCCTATGTGCTGCATTAAGGGAAAAACATTGTTTTTATGTGAATCACTCGGGGGTAGTCAGGGAGTCCCTGGCCAAGATAAGAGAAGGGCTGAGTCAGAGAAAAGGAAGAAAAATGTCTCAAAATTGGTTTGAATCCTGGTTCACAACTCTCACATCCTCCTTGGTGGGGCACCTGATTATCTTATTACTACTGCTCACCTTCGGGCCATGCTTACTAAACAAATTGGTGGCCTTTATTAAAAGACCGCATCAATACGATCCAGCTACTAGTACTGAGGCAGCAGTATCAGGCCCTGCCCCAGAATAAAGAGGAAGATTCCTCTATATGAGCAAAAGACAGGGGGGAATGTTAGGGCCTCACAGGAGCAGCGACAGGCTCAGCAAGAGAATAGACCAAAAATACCTGAGTCATGTTTCTGGGACTTCTGGATAGCTCGACCAATCAGGGAGGTCCTCCTCTTTCCGGGACTTTCAGATAGTCCTACCCAATCAGGGAGGTCCCCCTCAGAGTCCGACCTGAGCCAATCAAGATGAGATTTGAAATTCACATGCGCGAATTTCAAACCAATCATGTAATGCCAACTAACCCGCGGGACTGCCGGTATATAAGCAATTGTGAGTCAGAGCTCGGGGCCCTTGTCGGATCCCACTGCGCTGGGTAAGACCTGGGACCTGGCTCGAGCTAGCAATAAAACCCCTTTATGCCTTTGCATTGCTGTGGATGTCTTATTCTCTCAGTTCTGGGGACTCGGACTCTGGGCATAACATTCTCCTCCTGCCCCCAATCCCTCCCAGCATCAGAGTCTTTTCCAATGAGTCAACTCTTCACATGAGTTGGCCAAAGTACTGGAGTTTCAGCTTTAGCATCATTCCTTCCAAAGAACACCCAGGGCTGATCTTCAGAATGGACTGGTTGGATCTCCCTGCAGTTCAAGGGACCAAGACCAAGGATCCCAAGACCAAGACCAAGGGACCTAGACAGCATATTAAAAAGCAGAGATATCATTTTATCAACAAAGGTCTGTCTAGTCAAAGCTATGGTTTTTCCAGTAGTCATGTATGGATGTGAGAGTTGAACTGTAATGAAAGCTGAGCACTGAAGAACTGATGCTTTTGAACTGTGGTGTTGGAGAAGACTCTTGAGAGTCCCTTGGACTGCAAGGAGATCTAACCAGTTCACCCTAAAGGAAATCAGTCCTGAATATTCATTGAAAGAACTGATGCTGAAGCTGAAACTTCAATACTTTGGCCACCTGATGTGAAGAACTGACTCATTGGAAAAGACCCTGATGCTAGGAAAGACTGAAGGCAGGAGGAGAAGGGAACGACAGAAGATGAGATGGTTGGATGACATCACCAATTCGATGGACATGAGTTTGAGTAAACTCTGGGACTTGGTGATAAACAGGGAAGCCTGTTGTGCTGCAGTCCATGAGGTGGCAAAGAGTCAGACACGACTGAGTGACTGAACTGAACTGAAAGGTGACCTGAAGTTGGTCTTGTTCTGTGCCCTCCTTGGGCCTGGTGTCCACAGTGATTCAGACAAAGGAGGCCTAGTTTGTAGTGCTGAGTAAGCTCTCAGGAAGTCACAGAACTCCTCCTATGATTCTTGCAGGCTTTTTTATGTTTAAAATGCACATCAAAATTTTGGGATAAAGTGAAGCTGTTTCTGCCTGGTTTCGAACCAGGGACCTTTTGCGTGTTAGGCAAACGTGATAACCACTACACTACAGAAACCATATGGTCAAGTATACCTAGTGACATCCAAGAAAAGCATGTTTGGACACAACTTGCCCTCAAATTTTGAAAGAAATAGAGCTCTCTGAGCACAGAGGATCCCTCAGGTAAGGAGACTGAGGTTCCTGAAAGGCCCTGGTTTAGGGTTCCTCGCTTCCTCCAGAGCGAGGTCCCAGTGAGCATCCCAGCAGTTAGACCTCAGGATCCCACAAGGAACACACAGCTTTGGGCCCAAGCACAGCAGTCACCCACGCTGACTCTCCAACTTCTCAGAAACCGCAGGAGCCAGGGCAGTTAGACGTCTCTGAGCCCCAGGCAACCCGATGTTTGGGTGGGGTGGATGAAGTCCCACCCAGCTGCAGACCTGCACCTCCGTTGCCCTTTTCACTGCTCCTTCGGTCACTGGGCTTGGCTCTTGGAAATGATCGATGCTTTAATCCTACCTGGGAACAAAGAGCCTTCCCCTCTGCTCTGATACAGCTGACCTGTGTGCTCCTTTTGCAGCATCACTTCACTGGTGTCGTCCCAGGCAAAGGGGTTTCTCAAGTTCCTGCTGCTATGGCTTATTCTAGTCGTCTGGTTGAAGTCCAAAACTTTCCTCACACTTTCACATTTAGCAGGAAGAACCGCAAAGGCTGACGTCTCTGGTTATCTGGCTGTTTGAAAATATTGAGCATCAGCGAAGGAAATGGCAACCCACTCCAGTATTCTTGCCTGGTGAATCCCACGGACAGAGGAGCCTGGTTGCTACAATTCATGGGGTCCCAAAGAGCCAGACACCACTTAGCAACTAAACAACAACATATGATAAGATTAGTTTTTCATCATTGTGGAAATGATGTTTTAACAATCGATTATCCATGCTACAAATGAAAAAGAAAGCATACCTTACAAAGAACAATGAGTCAATTGTATTTAGTGGCTCAAATTATGAAACAATATGTCAGAGGCAAACACAGAGAGGAGGAAGGCTTTACAGAGTAGGACATGGACCCCTGGAAGAGAGTAAGCCAACCGTACAAAGATTTAAATAAACTTCAGCATGGCAAAAGGTGACAAAAAGATGTAATACACAACTGGCAGAAAATCAGAACACGTATGAATAAATATGTCGTTTAAGAACAGAGTGCTAGGACACATACAAAGCTGACAGGGAAATAGGCAGTGCATACCAACAGGTGTGTCATACTTGAAGAACTCTAATAAAGAAAATGTAATTTTAAAAAATGAAAAAAAAAAATTCCCTAGAATATGAAAAGCTCAGGAAGACTAACCCACTGTCCAGAACAATAAATAAATAAAGAGTCAATAAAAAGAAAAAAAGAAAATGTGTTAGGCTCTTAACCCCCTTGGTCAGAAAATTACAGATTTATAACAAATCTTGACCTCAGATGGACTAAAATCTAACCTGGTTAATAGGCTGTACCTTTATCAGTGTGGAAAACAGGAGGCTGTTCATCACAACCCGTGTAGTGTATCTCCTCTGGTTTGGGGTGGCAATGTGGCATGGCCTGTCAACTCTATAAATGTGTGTTCCTTTTGAAACAGTAATTCTAAGTCTAGGAGTTTCATCCCTCTGGAATGTATAGACACAAATGTAAAGAAAAGAAAATACTGAACATCAACACCAGCCGAGTTTCGCTTCCTGACCTGTATTAAACTCGTTTGCTGACCAGGCCCGGTATAAAGCCACGGAGGGATCAGGCTCGGTCCACACAGATCTCATGGTTGTGTATTCCTCCCTTACTGTACTTGAGATTCTTCTTGAAGGACAGCTTTGTTTTACCTTTTGTGTCTGAAATGCCTTTTATTTGACTTTTTATATTATCTGTTCAAGAGGTCATGGAGCACGGATTTTAACCTTGGACAACAGAGAGGTAAAGGTGGTTTTCCCAGAAAACAGGTGTCTGGAGAAGTTTTTGGTTTCACCTCACAGCAGGCAGAGTTTCTTCTTGCTGAAAGACTTTAAAGCAATGCTGTCTGTGTGTCTGTCTGCCTCCGGTTTCCTTTAGAAGTAAAGGGTAACAAGGTTGGGGATGCGTTTGCGTTTCCTCCTGCAGTGGATTTTCTTCTTTTCTTAGTGCGGTGGTCACCGCGTTTCCTTCCAGTCTGAGGTGCAGGGGCTCCGACCCCGAGGAAGGCGCGGGCCGCGTGCGCACCGGCCCCCAGACTGCGGGGCTCCCCCTGGTTCCGCGTGGACTCCGAGTGCAGTTGAGGGTGCGACCGCGCGGCAGCACCCTCACCAGCGCTGGAGCCTGAGTCCCCAAAGAGGTGGACTTGAAAGTAGCTTTAGATCAGGACATCTCATGAGCTTTCCCCTGCTTTCCTCCCCTCCACGTCCAGTTTTCACCTCCCACATCCAGCCAGAGGAGCGGATTCTTGGTTTTCGCAGTTGCATCCCGGCGCTGCCGACCCATGTCTACTGGACCAGGGGGTGGTGGTTGTTTCCCGGACCGGGTGGAGGGACAGCGGGTGCCCGAGGGACCACAGACACACGGCTCCCTGCAGCCTCAAGGGAAGGCATGGGGCTCCAAAATCGGCGAGAGGAGAGGCTGAGGGACCGGGCCCTGCCCTTGCCCATGAGGCCGGGCCCAGAAGAGGGACGTAGCCCAGCACAGACCCCAACTTGCGCCCAACGCCCCCACCATCCTCATCTGAGCTTCAGGGTGAGGGAGCCGAGCGTTCCACTGATTTCCCACCTTTATCAGGAAAGTCGTTTACACAAATCCAGAGTCTAGAACAAGAGGGCCTGTGTTGGCCAAAGTCCACACAGACCAAGAAGTAAACACGAAGTCCTAACTGGATGTGGGGTCTGAGGAAGGCCCTGCATCAGAGACTGCTCTTGGTCTGAGCCCAAGAAAGTTGGCGTCATCCAAGGTGGGATCAGGGCAGGTGTTGTAGGTCATGGGGGAAGAACTGGAATCCAGGTTTGGTGAGAGGCTCTTTTCTGAACCTGTTTCATTGTGAAAGGGGGCCACTTGGCTCTCAGTCGGTGGTGAGCCGTCCATCTACTCCCTGATCTCTGACCTACTCCAGCCTCCACCTGGAAAATGGCTCGAGGACCGGCTGCTTTTCCTCCTGATCAGCTCAATTTGCAGAACCTGACCCCTCTTCACCTTTGGGTCTTTGGCTCCAGCCTGCGGTGTAGAATTGAATTCATTCTCTTTTGTCCTGTTGCACAAATCAGATTGTCCCATCTGTGTGCTGGGGTGAAAGAAAGCTAAGTGTCTTCACAAGGGATGAACTTCTTGGCTTTCAGAGAAATAACAAGTGTAGCGGGTATAGATGATGCAGGGCCTAGATGAAAAGGTGAGATAACAACATTTATTATTTGTAGATTTTTTATGATGGCAATTCAGACCAGTCTGAGGTAATAGCTCATTGTAGTTTTAATTTTCATTACTCTAATAATTAGTGATGTTGAGTATTTTTTCATGTGCCTGTTGTCCATCTGTGTTTCTTATTTGGAGAAATGTCTGTTTAGATTTTCTGACCATTTCTTGATTGGGTTGTCTGTTTTTGTTTTTATTGAGCTCTATGGGCTGTTCGTGTATTTTAGAAATTAATCCCTTGGTTGTATCATTTGCAAATATTTTTTCCCATTCTGTAGGTTCCCATTCTTTTTGTTTTGTTTATGTTTTACTTTGGAAACTTAGGAAGCAAAAGACTTGTACNGGCAAAAGACTTGTACTCCCAAAACTGTAAGACACTGACTGATGAAAGAAACTGAAGATGATACAAAGAGATGGAAAGATATATTGCGTTAGAGTCACTGTATGACCCAAGGCAATGTATAGATTCAATGCAAATCCTATCAAATTACCAATGGCATTTCCCACAGAACTAGAAAAAAAAGTTTTTAATTTGTATGGAAACACAAAAGACCCAAAATAACCAAAGTAATCTTGACAAAGACAAACAAAGCTGGAGGAATCAGCTTCCTTGGCTTCAGAACATACTTCACATAAAAAGCAAACAAAACAAAAACAATATAGTACTGGCACAAAACAGAATAGAGATCAATGGAACAGAATAGAAAGCCCAGAAATAAACCCACACACCTACAGTCAATTCATCATGACAAAGAAGGCAAGAATGTACGTTGGAGAAAAGACAGTCTCTTCAGTAAGTGGTGCTGGTAAAATGACCAGCTATATGTAAAAGAATGAAATTAGAGGGACTCCCCACGTGGTCCAATGCTTAAAAGATGGTCCAGTGGTTAAGAATCCACCTGCCAATGCAGGATACACAGCATTCCTGGTCCGGGAAGATCCCACATGTTGTGGAGCAACTAAGCCAGAATTCTGCAACTACTGATGCCTCTACTCCTAGAGCGTGTTTTCCACAAGAGAAGCCATAGCAATGAGAGACCCGCACAGTGCAACTAAGAGCAGCCTCTGCTCGCTGCAATTACAGAAAGCCCACACCTAGCAATAAAGAGGAGGGCGAAAAAGTTGGCTTAAAGCTCAACATTCAGAAAACAAAGATCATGGCATCCAGTCCCATCACTTCATGGGAAATAGATGGGGAAACGGTAGAAATAGTGTCAGACTTTATTTTTGGGGGCTCCAAAATCACTGCAGATAGTGNAAGGGGACGACCGAGGATGAGATGGCTGGATGGCATCACGGACACGATGGACGTGAGTCTTGAGTGAACTCCGGGAGATGGTGATGGATAGGGAGGCCTGGTGTGCTGCGATTCATGGGGTCGCAAAGAGTCGGACACGACTGAGAGACTGAACTGAACTGAACTGAACTGAGCAATAAAGACCCCGTGGAGTCTAAAAAATAAAATAAAATTAGAGCTTTCTCTTAACACCATAAACAAAAAGAGACACAAAATGGATTAAAGACCTAAATGTAAGGCTAGATACTATAAAACTCCTGGGGGAAAACATAGGCAGCAATACAGTAATGTAAAGTAAACTAAAGTTAAAATAAAAATTAAAAAAGAAAAAGAAAACATAGGCAGAACACTCTTTGACATAAATCTCAGTAATAGCGTTTTGGATCGGTCTCATAGAGTACTGGAAATGGAAACAAAAATAAACGAATGGGACCTAATTAAACTTACAAATTTTGCACAGCACAAGAAAACATAAACAAAACTCAATTTCAAAAAGTTTAAAGCCACTTGGCTATTGCCAGAGTGATGTAGATTCTTATGCTTTCACCTAGGCTAGGAGACAAAGTCGATTCAAAATACTGTGATACTTTGGCTACTGTCAGATTTACGGCTCTCCTTCACTATCAGATATCTGATTACTTATGTACATGTTGCTAACAACCATTATCTTATGCTGATGTCCAACTGTTAATACTGTGTCAAAGAGAAAGCTGTGAGAAAAGATACTGTGTCAAATGATCAAATCTGCTCTTTTAGGAACAATTATGAGCCAAGGAAGGAGGGGTTAAACTGAGAAATCCTGATGTGGAAGGTAGTTCAATTAGGCTTAACTAACTTGGACTGAAAGGAGATCAAACCAGTCAATCAGTTAAAGGAAATCAACCCTGAATATTCAAAAGGACTGATGCCGAAGCTGAAGCTCCAATACTTAGGCTACCTGATGCAAAGAGCTGACTCATTGGAAAAGACTCTGATGCTGGGAAAGATTGAAGGCAGGAGGAGAAGGGGACAACAGAGGAAGAGATGGTTGGATGGCATCACTGACACGAGTTTGAGTTAAGTTCCCGGAGGTGGTGAAGGGCAGAGAAGACTGGTGTGCTGCAGTCCACGGGGTCGCAGAGTCAGACATGACTGAGCAACGACTCAGAGATGCCAAAGGGAGGATACTGGCAGCTATCACACCTAGAAAAGCTGCCATATTCATTTCCCAATTAAACTTTCAAGAGTTGATGGAATGGGACTTACCCAGTGGCCTAGTGGCCAAGACTTGGCTCCCAGTGCAGAGGACCTGGGGTTCAATTCCTGGTCAGGGAACTAGATCCTACATGCCATAACTAAGACCCAGTTCAGTCAAATAAATAAATAATAAATAAAATATTTTTTTTGAAAAAAGAATTGATGGAGTGTCCACATATTGCCAAACCTATTTACCAGATTAGCTATTCAGCTTTGCCAGATCAACCCATCCAGACTAGCTGTTTGATGACTTCCAGCTCAACTATTCCAAAGAAAAGAAAAACCAGAACTCCCCATTTCCAAACATTTTGTGTGTGTATTTTTTTTCTTTCTTTTCTCTGTTCTGGCTCTTTTATAAATCCTGTTTTTGGCTCTGCTTAATGACAACATTCTAATAACTCTAGTTTTTCTCAGTAAATATGTGAGATAACTCATTCAAAATCTCTTTCCTACTAATATAAAAGTATAATTTTTATATTAATGTCTGTACACAATACATGGGTATCTTTGATGTCTGTTCTAGAGTGGAAATTTTCCTTTCATGGAAAACTTAGTCCTTGAACTGTTGGAACACTAGTACCTCCTACTCTTTAAATAAAGCCAGTTCTGGTTAGTGTATGGGTAACAAGTACATCATAATTCTCTCGGTGTCTAAATCACTTTGCTTTTCCAATGTGCTCCTTGTGTCTCAGCCTCTGTTCCTGGTGGATCGGGAGGCCTGTTGTGCTTCTACTTTGCTCCATGATGCTCTGTGCTCTCAGGAGGGACTTGGGCAATGATGGAGTAAAGGCCTCCAGAGTGGAAGCCCCTTGGGTGCTGAGCTTCCCTGGGCTTGGTTGTTTGGCTCCCATTGAAGGTCAAGACCTTTCCAGGACCACTCAAGCCCCACTGTAAAACATTTTTTGTATTGTCCTCTAAGGGAGTTATTTCTCTGATTCTGCAGTCTTTTTGATTTTGCAGGCTTGTCTGTGTAATAAAGAAATAGCTTTGAAAAATTCAGTAAATTCCAGTCCTTGGGAATGAAAAGCAGTGTCCAGGGGATAGAACAAAAGTTCTACCACTGTCCAGCTATTGCTGACATGGCTGCCTTACCCTTGTTCCGGGTGCCTTCCAGAACAAGGAAACCCCTGCAGTATACAGCACTGGGCCTACACAGTGCTGCAGCAACATTAATCAAGGGTGGGTGGAAAGGAGGGAAGCAGTACCACAGAGGTAGGGCTTGTTACCACCAAGGCATCTCAGACCCCATCTGTGAGACAGCAAGACAAGTGAGGCTCTTGGTCCCTTGATGAAGGTGTGGGGATCTATGAGGAAGCAAAGGCTGCTGCAGAGCTGCCCCTAGAGATGCTGGGGAGGAACTGACATTCGGCTCTATCTAACCAGATGGAGAAAGGCATTGAAAATTGTTAGTAGATGTGAGAGCTTATGAAAACCCATTTATTGCTACAGGGAAATACAGCAGATGGCTTTATGGCACACTGGTTATTCTCCACCCTGTGCTGTCCTACAGTATAGCCACTAGCCATATATAGGTATTTAAATATAAATTAATTATGTAATATGAAGTAAAAAAAGAACTATTCAACTATGCAACATC
Organism: Redunca redunca; assembly: GCA_006410935.1. Classification (NCBI taxonomy): domain Eukaryota; kingdom Metazoa; phylum Chordata; class Mammalia; order Artiodactyla; family Bovidae; genus Redunca; species Redunca redunca. Next base: position 9,267 of record SJYQ01031043.1, read on the forward strand.
TCCACAGTCATCATGTTTTAAGCACTCAAGTATCACATCTGTCTAGCAGCTACTGTATTAGAAAATTCAGATCTAGGTCATTCGTCTAGTGAATCAGTACACGTAAGATTTTTAATTCCAAGGTTCTGTCTTCTTACTCAACATTATTGACATTTTATTCCATTTCCTTCATCCGTAGTACCAGTAGTTTGTGAGTCTGTACTGATCTGTGTGCCATCCCCGAGCTTCAGTTGCAAGGAGGAATTTAGCATGTTGCTTGGCTGCTATAAAGAGCCTTCCATGCTCTAGGGGCTACTACAGGGCAGTGGCAAACCAAGCACAACCAAAGTTTTCTCACAGTGATCACTTCAGCCTCACTGCTGCTCTAGGTTCCTCTAAAGGCTACCCTTGCCCAGGAGGATGCCCTGGGAATGTTTGTGCAAACTCATGAGCTCCGCTTATTAACTCTGTTATTAACCATAATAACAGGTGCTTTCTTTTTATTTAATTTTATAATTACATCCTGCTTGTGGCAATTGGAAATGGCAACCCACTCCAGTATTCTTGCCTGGAGAATCCCATAGACAGAGGAGCCTGGTGGGCTACAGTCCATGGGGTCGCAAAGAGTCGGACACGACTGAGTGACTTACTTACTTGTGGCAATTGATAGTAGCAGTTCAGTTGTGGTTGTGGTTATTCGGTCGCTCAGTGGTGTCCGACTCTGAGACCCCCATGGACTTCAGTATGCCAGGCTTCCTTTCAGTTGAGATAATGAGATATAATTAACTTTCAAAACAAAATTTCTAAATGAAAAATGTGAATCCAAGTATGGGAAATGTCAGATAAAGATACATGGATGTGGCTAAATATTAAAGTGATGTCTTCATTCAGTTCAGTTCAGTCGCTCAGTCGTGTCCCACTCTTTTCGACCCCATGAATCACAGCACACCAGGCCTCCCTGTCCATCACCAATTCCTGGAGTTCACTCAGACTCACATCCATCAAGTCAGTGATGCCATCCAGCCATCTCATCCTCGGTCGCCCCCTTCTTCTCCTGCCCCCAATCCCTCCCAGCATCAGAGTCTTTTCCAATGAGTCAACTCTTCATACGAGGTGGCCAAAGTACTGGAGTTTCAGCTTTAGCATCATTCCTTCCAAAGAAATCCCAGGGTTGATCTCCTTCAGAATGGACTGGTTGGATCTCCTTGCAGTCCAAGGGACCCTCAAGAGTCTTCTCCAACACCATGGTTCAAAAGCATCAATTCTTCGGCGCTCATTAATGAACTGTAAAAGCATGCTTTTGTCTGATTTTTGTTGGATGTCCTCCTACTTCTTTTCCCTTCGAGAGCACTCCCTCTCCCTGAAGTCAAGAAAGTCAGGAATTCCTAGGTGTCCCCTGTACCCTTTGAACACAGAAGGCACTACTACCTCTTTTTCCTAAGAGCTCCTCTGGGAATGCCCTTGTTTCAGACCAGGAGATTTAAGGCCCATAAACACTTCTGGTTGGGAGTTGTGATTGAATCATCTCCAGAGTCAGGGGATCTGCTTCTGGGGAAGGATAAATGCTTTTGTTTACTCTCTTTCCTTTTCTTCTTCTTTTCAGTAATTGGTTGTGAGTATTCATAGGCCTTCCTTTTGATATTCTTCTTCTCTTTGAAATCTTGAGGTTGAACATGAAGGAGGAAACACAAATCTTTGTGAAGTCTTCTCAGTGACCACTCAGCATGATGGCCAAGGGGAAGGGCTCTGGAGGCAAACTGCCTCAGTCTGAGTGCTGGCTCTCACCATCAGTGAGGTGCACGCTAAGTTGCTTCAGTCCTGTCCAACTCTTTGTGACCCTATGGACTGTAGACCACCAGGCTCTTCTTTCCATGGGAATTCTCCAGGCAAGAATACTGGAGTGGGGTTTTCATGCCCTCCTCCAGGGGATCTTCCTGACCCAGGAATCCAACCCATGTTTCTTATATCTCCTGCATTGGCGGGACCCTTAAAATTAGCTTGTGAAGTCTCTCAGTCATGTCTGACTCTTTGCAACCCCGTGGACTGTAGCCTGCCAGGCTCCTCTGTCCATGGGATTTTCCAGGCAAGAATACTTAAGTTACCATTTCTTTCTCCAGGGGACCTTCCCGACCCAGGGATCAAACCCGGGTCTCTCACATTGGAGGTGGACACTTTAACCTCTGAGCCACCAGGGAAGCCCTACTTGACCTTAAAATTAGCTCAGCCTTTCTGGGCCTCTGCATTCTCATCTGCAACAAGGGAGTGGTAATAGTTTACATTATCTTTTAAGTTTGTTATGTGGACTTAATAAGTAACTACACAGTAAATCTCCGAGAAAGCTGGTACTGTTTCCACTTCTAACTGTATGTACCACTGCTGACTTTCTACATTCCTCAGAGTAAATTAGGAGTGTTTAATGGTTTAGCTGATCTCCTCTCTCCCATATTAGTGACCACCATCCAGAAACTGGTTGGGTTTGCTGATGATTTAGCTGTAGCAGCAGACTATATCCAGCTTCACCATATTCTTGGGCCTTGGACAGGCATGATAATTATTTAGCTCATGATAGACAATATTTTGCACATGCTTCTAGAAAGAACTTTTAGTAACGGTCAAGAGTGATCTCACATTTTGAGAAACGTTCAAGTATGTACCCATGACCCATAGGTTTGTCTGTCTGTTTGTTTGTAAGAAATCAAAGGAGGGAATTGGTAGCACAGTATTCTAGTGTGCACACGTGTTGGATTTACTTTCTCTTCAAAATTGTCATGGCACTGAACTGCCTAAATTTCCTCTTTTGATTTTACTGATCCAGTTAGCAAATTTTCAGTTCAGTTCAGTCTCTCAGTGAGAGTCATTTCCTAGGTAGATTGATAAGAAGCCTAGGGGTCCCAAAGGAGAGTTCAGTTCAGTTCAGTCACTCAGTCGTGTCCGACTCTTTACGACCCCATGAATCGCAGCACGCCAGGCCTCCCTGTTCATCACCATCTCCCGGAGTTCACTCAGACTCACGTCCATCAAGTCCGTGATGCCATCCAGCCATCTCATCCTTGGTCGTCCCCTTCTCCTCCTGCC
>SJYQ01031043.1:13678-23949 GCA_006410935.1 Redunca redunca
TGAGTGCAATTGTGCGGTAGTTTGTGCATTCTTTGGCATTGCCTTTCTTTGGGATTGGAATGAAAACTGACCTTTTCCAGTCCTGTGGCCACTGCTGAGTTTTCCAAATTTGCTGGCATATTGAGTGCAGCACTTTCACAGCATCATCTTTTAGGATTTGAAAGTGCTCAACTGGAATTCCATCACCTCCACTAGCTTTGTTCGTAGTGATGTTTTCTAAGGCCCACTTGACTTCACTTTCCAAGATATCTGGCTCTAGATTAGTGATCACATCATCGTGATTATCTGGGTTATGAAGATCTTTTTTGTACAGTTCTTCTGTGTAAGGGGTCTGGAATTCTCAAGGAGGAAGAAAGGACAAACTTTTTTTCCTCTGCATTCTTTAGGATTATGTATCCTGCCTGAGGACAGTCTCTGGATTAAACCTTCTGGCTAATCTTGTTATTTTAAAATGTAAATTATGGGAGTAGGTCTGGTGAGATCTTTACAACCTCCAGGCATTCTTTGGATTCATTGGAGAGTATATAACTCCATCGCTACACTAGCAAGCAGGTATTCTTTCTATCCTCTTCTGATGTCTATGTCAGAAGCTTTCTCTGTGTCCTTTATACTTTAATAAAACTATTACACAAAAGCTCTGAGCGATCAAATCTCGTCTCTGGCCCTGGATTGAATTCTTCTCCTCTGGAGACCAAGAATCCTTGTGTCTTTGCATGATTCAGCAACAACCTTTCATCTGTCATGTCCAACTCTTTGTGACCCCATGGACTACAGCACGCCAGGCCTCCCTGTCCATCACCAACTCCCAGAGCTTGAAGGAAATTTTAGTTCCAATAAATATTTAAGGTCATAAAATCTAAAATTGTGTGTTCCAGTAAAATAAAAGCTCCATATAGTATCTTTTAAATAAAGAGGTCTCATAATTCTGTAAAATCATAGTGACCTAATTATGTCAGTTATAGTTGAGGGGTAAACAGTTTTAGGTATCACCCAATATGTGATTCTAACATGCATTTCTCTATTATGATTCAGTTTTAGTTGCAATTCTAAGATTTATTGTTCTCTTTAAGTTCTTTGATATTAAATTGAGTTCATTAACATATAATCTTTGCCCAGAGAATATCTAATTAAGACAGGAAAAGCAAACACTGTCTTACTATAATGCTGAGGCATATTCTTATAGACTGCTGAGTGGTCAAAGTTGCACGGGTTAAGAGGAGGTGGGGGTACCTGTAGGGGATGTGGTGAACACAGCCAATATGTCATTTGAAGGCAGGTAGAACACATGGTATATCTGCTCCAGGAAGTAAGGAGCTGTCACTGGAGATCTGCTGTGTTTCTCAGGTGTTTGATTAAAAAAAAAAAATCCCAGTTCTTGGTTACCTGCCATAGAAATGAAGTCATATCCATTTTCCCATTCTTTGCTATCCTTTCCTTGTTTCTCTCACAAGGAGAGAAACCTGCCGCTAGGTTCTGGCAGGTGGTTGAGATTGATTGTGCTCCCACAGGGCTGCCCCTCTTTCATGCCTCAAGATATGGGCACAGTGGGAGCAGAGCCACTGGGTTTGTTTACAATTCTGCTGGGCCCCAGTAGCTGTTACCCAAGCCAGTGGGGGTTCTTCTGTCCTTACTCTTCTCTGTGCCAATAATCAATGAAAACTGTGAACACAGGTCAGATATTTAGCAGATTTTCCGGCAGGCTGCGAAGGGGATTCCTTGACATGTTTTTCCCACTGCTTTTTCCTCCTGTCCTTCAACCCTCTCCCAGGACTTGAGCCCGACCAAAACACAGGATGCCCAGCTTCAGGACCTAATGAAGCTCAGGCTCTGATGTCTCATTGCAAAAATTCAGTGAGAGACAAAGCGATAAGTAAGAGTTGGACTTGTTAAGATTCAGAGAGAAGCGCCACACTCTACAGGGTACAGGCCAAGGAATGTGGCCTGGCTAGATTTTGCAAGCAGAGTGAATTCATGTGCTAATGAGTGAGAGGATCATCCCAACCATTGGGGAATCACCCACTCCTCGATCTTTTGACAGTGCCTTGGAGCTGTCCTGCCACCTCTGCGTGTATCTGTTGGCTTATAGATTGGGGATTAAGGTTTATGTTATGCCCTTGTGCTATGTCATTCTTTCAAAGGTTGTGCTCTGCCTCCTCCCCTCCTGTTTTGTGCTCCTTTCCTCAGCCCCATCCGGGCCCACAATGTTGCCTCTACAATCTTCTGGAGGGACAACCAGAAAATAGCTGGGCTTAGGAGGGAAATACTGTGTAATATCCAACCCCCTAATCCTACCCAGCATTGGTCACACTGGAGATCTTAGGGATACCCAACTCCAGTCCAGGGGTCCCAGGAGGTCATCACGCCTTGACCTGCCTAGGGATCTGGTCCTCAAAATGTTGTCATGCCTCAACCTGCTCGGGGATCCGCCAGTCCCAGGGGTCCCAGGAGGTCGTCACACCTCGACCTACCCAGGGATCCAATTCTCGGGAGGCCGTCATGCCTTGACCTGCCCAGGGATTTGATCTCTAGGAGGCTGTCATGCCTCAGCCTGCCTGGGGATCTGCACCCTGACCCAGGGACACCTGGCTTTCAGGTTGCAACAGTACTGGATAGAATAAGCTTCAGAAAGACTCACCCCTAAGGAAGTCCACACATGGAAACAGAAGGATGCCTATTACTTGTGGGACTGTGCCCAGTCTCAGCAATAACTCAGGAGCCCAACGAGAACCCCATTGCCTTTCTGGAAAGACTAAAAGAGGCCCTCCAAAAGTTTACCAATCTGGACTTCGACTCTTACGAGGGACAGGTGATTTTAAAGGACAAATTCCTGTCCCAATGTGCATCAGATATCAGAATTAAGTTACAACATCTACAGCATCAGGACCCTGCTGCCTCTTTAGATGAGATGGTCCAGACAGCCACCAATACCTTTTATAACAGAGAACAGGAAAAAGAGGCCAAGGCCCAAGAGAGGGAGAGAAGGAAAGAGACAAGGCATGCCCAGATGCTGGCCACCCTCCAGAGAAGCCCTATGGCACACCCCGATTCCTTGAAGGACAAGGCATGAGGCAAATGTCTAATCTGTAGACAGGAGGGGCATTGGGCCAAAGAGTGTCCAAACCGTGACAAGTCTCCTCGAATGGCTTGCCACAAATGCCATCAACTGGGAGATTGGGTGGCACTCTGCCCTCGGGACCCAAGAGCCTCAAGGTCAAGTGCCAAGCCTTCCGTCACAATGGTTCAAGAGGACTGAAGCGGCCCGCTCTAGCCAGCCCTCCTGTCACAGATAACCATCACGGGGCTGGAGCCAAGGGTGCGACTGGATGTGGCAGGTAGGTCCGAGAATTTCTTGGTTGACACAGGGGCTACCTACTCTGTCTTGATCTCCTACTCTGGAGACCTCTCCTCCCAAACCTGTACATTTAGGGTGCTACAGGAAGAACAACTACTAAAAGATTTACCCAAGCACTTCTTTGTTGCCAGAATGGACAAATATTTCCCCACCAGTTTCTGGTGGTCCCTGAGTGTCCTACTCCCTTAATGAGAAGAGACATACTCACTAAACTGGGGACCACCCTTGTGATGGGAAGCTTTTCAGCCACTAGAGCCCTGCAGCTCCTGGTTACTACTGAAGAACCCATTACACCTTCTCCAATAGAGAGGGACCAAAAACTATGGGAGGACTAAATTAACACCCAGGCGCGGGACCAGGGGATTCCTGGATGAGCCCACCAAGCTGAACTGGTCATCATTGTCGTCCGAGATCCCACTCGGTTTCTTAACCGAAAACAATATCCTCTCAAAAGAGAGGCTCGGGAGGGATTACAGCCTTTAATAAATAAATTCCTTGCTTGTGGGCTATTGGTCCCCACTAGTTCGCCATGTAACACGCCAGTCCTCTCAGTAAAGAAAAAAGACAGAACCTGGCGAATGGTTCAAGATCTCCGGATCATAAATGAAGCTGTAGTCCCCATCCATCCCACAGTACCTAATCCCTATGTAATCTTGGGAGAAATCCCACCCAGTGCCAAGTGGTTTACAGTCTTGGATCTCAAAGATGCATTTTTTCGCATACCACTGGCTAAAGAATCCCAATGTCTTTTTGCCTTTGAGTGGGAGGCCCCAGGAGAAAAACACCAACAGATGACTTGGACAGTATCACCTCAGGGGTTCAGAGATAGCTCCCACCTGTTTGGACAGGCCCTTAGCTGGGATCTCCTAGACCTGGACCTGGGACCTAATGGGAAAATATGACAATACGTAGATGACCTACTAATCTGTTCTCCAGATGAGAAAAGTGCCCAACGACATGCAGTTCAGGTTCTAAACTTCTTGGCAGAAAGAGGATATAAGGTCTCCCGTGCTAAGGCACAGATGGTCGGGACAAAGGTCACTTACCTGGGAGTTCAGATTACACACAGGTCCAGGAGGCTGTCCTCTGATCGGGTACAAGGAATCCTCCAGTTGCCCTCCCCCACAACTCGAAAACAATTGCGAGCTTTCCTGGGACTAACTGGATATTGTAAAATCTGGATACCCAACTATGGGCTAATTGCCCAGCCCTTATATGAAAGCTTAAAGGGACGAGATGATTCAATCCCACAGATGTGGGGAACTCTTCAAAAGAAGGCAGAGGCTACACTAAAGCATGCCTTAACTCAGGCACCTGCCTTGAGGTTGCCAGACCCAGAAAAAGCATTCCAACTTTATGTCCATGAAAGAGAGGGAATAGCCTTGGGAGTGTTAACTCAAAGGTTGGGACCTGAGTCCCAGCCTGTAGCTTACTTACCCAAGAGGGTCGATCCAACCGCCCAAGGCTGGCCCGCCTGCCTTCAAAATCTTGCATCTATTGCAATCATGATAGAAGATGCTTTAAAACTCTTCTTTGGGGGCAAACTATTTTTACCAGCCACCAAGTAAAACAACTCCTAAATGGGAGAGGCCATTTATGGATGTCTGATCAAAGGATCCTCAGATATCAAGTAATGCTGATGGAAAATCCAGGCCTCACTATATCCCCTTGTGAGGTTCTTAACCCAGCCACCCTCCTGCCTACCCCCGAGGGCTCTCTCCCCTTTCACTCTTGTCTAGAAACCTTGGACCATTGGACAAAACCCCGAGAGGGATTGTCAGAAGATCCTCTGACCAATCCTGAGGAAATCTGGTACACTGATGGAAGCAGCTTTGTCTTGGATGGAAAAAGAAGAGCCGGGTATGCAGTAGTCTCCAATTTTGAGACCACAGAGGCTAAGCCTCTGCCACCAGGTACTTCAGCCCAATTAGCCGAGCTCATAGCTCTGACTCAAGCTTTGGAGCTGGGAAAAGGAAAAAAATAGCCAATTACACTGACTCCAAGTATGCCTTTCTGGTGCTACATGCACATGTGGCTATTTGGAAAGAAAGGGGCCACCTGACCACCCGAGGGTCCCCAGTCAAATATGGTGATCAAATTCTTAGACTCTTGGAGGCAGTCCATCTGGCCACTGAGGTTTCAGTCTCCCACTGTAAAGGACACCAAAAAGGGAGCACAGAAGTGGCATGAGGGAACCAAGCAGCCGATCAGGCAGTTAAGAGAGACGCATTACAGAATCATGACCTAATAGGGATTGCCACCCTAATTCCACAGATTAATTTGCCAGAAACTCCGTCATATACTGAAGGTGAGACTCTTAAAGCTAAGAGTGAGGGCTTTCAAGAAGATCATATGGGGTGGTTCCAAAAGGAGGGACTCCTTTTTTGCCTGGGAACCTCCAATGGAAGTTGGTTAACTCCTTACATGCCACCACTCATTTAGGGGAAAAGGCCCTCCAAAGATTACTAGAAAGATCCTTCAGAGGAACAGGCTTCCAAACAACTATAAGGCAAGTGGTCTCCTCTTGTCCCACTTGCCAAGTAAACAACCCCCAAAGAGCTCAAAGACCCTAGCTGGCCCAGCCCGTCCAACAACGAGGGACCTACCCAGGAGAGGACTGGCAGATGGACTTCACCCAGATGCCAGTTTCTCAAGGGTATAAATACATATTAGTCATGACAGATACATTCACAGGATGGATTGAAGGCTTTCCCACCCAGACTGCAAAGGCTGAGGAGGTGGTAAAGAAACTGCTCCGAAATCATTCCAAGTTTTGGTCTGCCCATGTCATTACAAAGTGACAATGGGATATTATTTACTTCTAAGGTCACCCAAGAGGTCTCTAAAGCATTGGGCATTACTTATTATCTCCATTGTGCCTAGAGGCCTCAATCTTCAGGAAAAGTAGAAAGAGCCAGCCAACCAATTCTTAAAATCAGTGATAAAAAAGATAACCCAGGAGACCTCCCTGGGATGGAAGGAGGCTTTACCAATAGCCCTCCTCCACACCTGAATCACCCCTAAGGAACAGGTTGGTCTTAGTCCTTATGAGATGCTATATGGGAGACTTTTTGTTTATGTAAATGACCTCTTCCTAGATCCAGAGGTTCAGACCCTCCAGTCTTATACCATGGCCATTGGACAATTCCAACAGGATATACGCTTGTGGGGTATGAACCAGGACCCAAAAGATTCTAAGGAGTCACCACTATATGCTCCAGGGACTCAAGTCCTAATTAAAGTCTGGAAAGATGGGTCCCCAAAGGCTCAGCTCCAGCCCACATGGAAGGGCCCCTACCCTGTAATACTTTCTACCCCACAGCAGTCAAGGTACAAGGACATGACTCCTGGATTCACTACTCATGAGTCAAGCTGTGGAAGAAAACAGAAGACACTGAATACATCTGGAAGCCCCTGGGAGATCTCAGATACCTATTCAGGACTACCAATGAGTGCCATTCTAATGAGCACCCCCAAATCTGGTTTCTGGGGATAAGATTTCTCAGGATAGCTCTAAAGAGCCAACACAGCTTGGCAGAGATTCTACTCCAAAACAGACAGGAGATAGATCTTCTGATCCCTAAACAAGAAGGGACTTGAGCCATTCTGGCAATGGGAATTTAGAATTAGAATTGGCTAATGCCCCTACTGCTGGAAGAAGCACAAGCTGAAATCAAGATTGCCAGGAGAAATATCAATAACCTCAGATATGCAGAAGACACCACCCTTATGGCAGAAAGTGAAGAGGAACTAAAAAGCATCTTGATGAAAGTGGAGAGTGAAAAAGTTGGCTTAAAGCTCAACATTCAGAAAATGAAGATCGTGGCACCCCGTCCCATCACTTCATGGGAAATAGATGGGGAAACAGTGGAAACAGTGTCAGATTTCATTTTTCTGGGCTCCAAAATCACTGCATTGTTCATGGTGATTGCAGCCATGAAATTAAAAGACTCTTATTCCTTGGAAGGAAAGTCATGACCAACCTAGACAGCATATTAAAAAGCAGAGATATTACTTTGCCAACAAAGGTCCATCTAGTCAAGGCTATGGTTTTTCCAGTGGTCATATATGGATGTGAGAGTTGGACTGTGAAGAAAGTTGAGTATCGAAGAATTGATGCTGAAGAATTGAACTGTGGTGTTGGAGAAGACTCTTGAGAGTCCCTTGGACTGCAAGGAGATCCAACCAGTCCATCCTAAGGGAGATCGGTCCTGGGTGTTCATTGGAAGGACTGATGTTGAAGCTGAAACTCCAATACTTTGGCCACCTCATGCAAAGAGTTGACTCATTGGAAAAGACCCTGATGCTGGGAGGGATTGGGGGCAGGAGGAGAAGGGGACAACAGAGGATGAGATAACTGGATGGCATCACCAACTCGATGGACATGAGTTTGAGTAAACTCTGGGAGTTGGTGATGGACAGGGAGGCCTGGTGTGCTGTGATTCATGGGATCGCAAAGAGTTGGACACGACTGAGAGACTGAACTGAACTGAACTGAATGCCCCTACTAGTCCTTGTTACACCATAGTGATGCTGCTTATGATTGTTCCATACATTATCAATTGTCTAACCTGTTTTGTCTCTGCTCAGGTCAACAAACTACAACATGCGGTGCCAGTTCAACAAAGATACAAAACCACAGCCGACCGTGGAAAATATCACTCACCCTTAGATGGACACCACTATGAGGACTCTGAGGCCTGAGACTAGCAAGAAGGGGAGGCCCAATACCCCTCGCTGTCCCAGTTCAGCAGGAAGTAGCCAGAAAGACCTCGACGCCCCTATTCCCAAAGACTTGGGCCTCCCATCTCTTGAGGGGGTAATGTTAGGTAGGTAGACTAGGGAAAAGGAGTCCAAAATGGTGGTGGCTAAAAGACAAGGAAGGGAAACCCCCCGCAAAATAGAACAGAAGAAGGTCAAAGGAAGGTCCGAGGACCGGAGTGAGGACTGCAGGTAGAACAGCACTCCTGACTAAGCCCACCTTGCATAGGGCAGGCCCAGGGGGAAGAATAAAAACATAAAAAGAGGAGGCAAAGGGCTCTCTCTCTCTCTCTCTCTCTCTCTCTCCTGCATGCCCTGGGGTACTCTTCTCTTTGTGTCTTTGGATTGACATGCTCTGACGCCTCAAAGATGGATTTTCCTGCTATCTTCTAAATAAAATAGAGCTGTAACACCGATTTATCTAAGAGCTATAACACGGTCCATCTGAGACCTGAGAGCTATAACACAGTCTATCAAGACCCGAGAGCTGTGACACATCAAGGGGGCTTTAATGTCCATCACTTCAAATCTTTGTTGTGACAAGACAAAAACTGAGGAGCATACATTTGCATGACAAACCTCTCTCCTGGAACAGGAAGTGACTGAACAGGACCTGGAACAGGACCTCATAGGCACCTAACTAAAGGCTTGGTGTTGAAGGTCTTCAGTGTAAGGTCCTGGAAAGATGAACAGCAGAAGACATTGGGTAAGACTGTGGGCAGCCTAGAGTGTGAGAGACAGAGAAACAAACAGACACAGGCACACAAAAAGAGGGAGAGAGAGAATGTCCTTCCAGATCTGGTATGGAAAAGCTGAAGAGCTTGGTTTTGCTTATGAAATTCAACAGAACCATGAGAAGGGAAGGCAAAAACCCTAAGGACCCATGTCTATATAATCTTATGTATTATCAACTGCAAGATCCTGTGATCCAACAGCTTGTCTGAAATGAGAGAATATTTGCAGAAATAGCCCAACATTGTTGAAGAATCCTACAGAGACAGTTAGGGTCACATAAATGCAACCTAGAAGCATATCAAGGAGACCAGTCATCAGACTGCATTCATCCAGTGAAAGCAAAAACACAATTCAGAAAGGTAAGGGAAGAGGAATAAATGTCTGGGACCAGGAAGAAGTCTGGAGTCATTCTAGCCGGTCTTCTCTGGGCCTGATTAAATCAGTCACCACCAAAAACAATTATAATTTTTGGAAGACCTTCTAAACATCTCAATAGTTTAGGTGCTGAACCTATGCAAAATATGGTACCTCTGGGCAATGTCTACATTGTCCTTCTACAGTGCCTCTGGCTTACATGAACCATGTGGGACTCTCTATATCAGATGGAGACGGCAAGAGTATGAAGGAAAGGCTCTTTAATTTAATTAATAAAATACATTGGAATACAGATTGGTACACCTCTTATTGAATTGAATATTGAACATAGGAACACAAAAAGAGTGTCTTTAGCTTCTGGCAAAGATGGAGCTGAAGCTCCAGTACTTTGGCCACCTCATGCGAAGAGTTGACTCATTGGGAAAGACTCTGATGCTGGGAGGGATTGGGGGCAGGAGGAGAAGGGGACAACCCAGGATGAGATGGTTGGATGGCATCACTGACTCGATGGACGCGAGTCTGAGTGAACTCTGGGAGATGGTGATGGACAGGGAGGCCTGGCGTGCTGCGATTCATGGGGTCGCAAAGAGTCAGACACAACTGAGCGACTGAACTGAACTGAAAGATGGAGCAATATCAGAGTCACCACCTTCCCTGAAATCTCACCCACACCCAAAACACCACCCTCAAGATGAAAAAGATAGAAGACATGAACTAACCAGTTTTCCAGACACTGTAAACCAGACAGCAAAGGACAGCAACCCGTGAGATGTGAGAAACAAGATGAGCCCTGCCAATGACCCAGCTTACTGCCTCCAGAGAGTGTCCAGGCTGCACGCCAGGAGCGGGGATCTGAGGCCAAATCCTTGGATGGTGGAGGTGAATCCGAGTGTTAGTTGGACAGCAAGGAAGCTAGAGTCCAGAGAACAAAAATCCAGTGATAAGCGGATCAAAGATCCAGGGCTATGGAAGGGTCTGCCCCAAAACTCATTAGAATAGAGGTCAGAGAATGCTTGTGAAGAAGCTGCCTGAGGCCAAGGAAAAAAAC